>LPNX010526626.1:73053-96932 GCA_001517045.1 Pseudotsuga menziesii | reverse complement strand
TTATGATTAAATATTAGAAAATTAACATGTTTTTCACTAATATCTCAAAGTATGGATGATCTTTGTAATGTGTAGGAATATGTGAAGGATTAATTCAAATAAAAGACTTCACGTATATCTCCTCCACCATTTCAAGGAGATAGTTATGCAAAGAATATTCCAAGGAGAAGATCATGGAGATTTAGTTGAGAGACATGTCAAGAATTTGTGAAAGATATGTGGAGGATTTGAATGGATCATATCTTGTAATAGTAGGAAAATAGTTGAGTGGTTGAGTGAATAGTGGTTCTCTCATTATGAGATGGTTATCTTCTTCTCAAAGAAGTTTATGTATAAAAGAGAGTGCTCTCTCTTCATTTGTTATGCGATATTATCTTAGAATATTTTAGATCTTAGATTATCTTAGAGAATAGTATATTGTATAAGTTAGTCTTGACTTTGTAATATGGAGAAGGGAATTCTTAGATTTTGTTCATAATCTTGGTATGATGCTTTCATGATTTATGATTGATTCTTGTGATGTAAATTAAGATTGCTTTATTGTTAATGTGAGCTCACATGTGTTGTCTTGTTGCTCTTCATATGGTGTCTTTCTTTTATGTAATTTACTCTCATCTATGTGTTTCATCTTCCAGAATTAGATTAGCAATTGTATGTTTTAGCTTAAGGGGGGTTAGATTAGATTAGTCTTAGTTTCACGGGGGGTTAGATTAGCTTAATTTCACTTCAGTCCTGCATATACTTTGCATGTGCTTCGTAAGCCTATGAACCTCGGATTGACAAATTAAATGGTTGGGAAACTACTACAACGGAATTATAATGACATTAATTTGTCCCAATAGGACTGTAACTAGTCCAAGAGTGATCGATGTTTCCGTCAAGTGATTAGGGTCTCCCTAAGCACAATAATTATTTTCTAGTTCAATTTCTGTCCATGCTTTTGATACTTCTTGGTTGTGTGAGGTGGTGATGAAACCAATTGAATGCCCAAGTTATTTGTGATTTTCTAGAAGTTTTTGATATTTGTGATTAGTGATGATGATCCAAGATGTTTTGTTCTATGACTTATAAATTGAATTACATAAAATAATATGAAAAATGTCATAATAACATACAAAGTACATATACATGAAATATAAAGAATGCACATGAAGAGTTGACACCATATGATAACAATCTTCATTCCAAAAAGGAACTATGTCTCTGGACCCGCTTCTCAAATGGAGAGGTTAGTTTATAATATCATCAATAATGATGGAAAAATACATGGATACATTACACAGATATCTTGGTGGATAAAAATGAGAAGAAAACATTCCTTGAATGCATAATTGGGTTGCACTAGAAGCTCTAGAATGTGAAGATGATGAAAAATGAGTATAAGTACCCCCACCTTCTTCTTACAAAATATACACCAACACCTTCCTCTCTTTCACCAAATAATGTCTATAAGGAGGACAATATCCAAGCACTCTCCAACTCTCACTAAAACATATACAAAATAATTCTCTCACCAAAGGAATGGATCCTCACAAAAAATAATGGATCCATAAATGCAAGGTACCTCCACAAGGAATGGATTCTCTCAACAAGAGAAAAATGGATTACAAAATAATGCCTCCTCCACCAAATAATTTCTCTCCACACCAAAGAATGGCCTCTACACACCAAATAATGTGCCCCCTCCATGGAAAAAGAGAGGGGGTATATATAGTGCTTGAGTAACCCCCCATTAACATGTTCCATATTAACTTCTTATTAATGAATTGGTTAGGGCCCCTTTTATTGTGTGGTTACAACTTCTTTAAATCCTAACCAAATTTTGGCATAAACAATAAGTGGGGGTCCTTGGAATTTGTTACAATCCATAACACAACCCAAAACTCACTTCATACTTCATAACTAAAGCTTTAAAATGTGCACGTGACACAATATATGGATGACTCTAATTTTTTGGTTCGCATTCCCATCATTCCCATGTGAGGGGTGAGAGAAAATACATGGTGGGATTCTCAAGTTCAAACCCACATGATTCCCTCTTCTTTATTATTTTTGTTTCTAAAATCCCATTCACTATAAATATTAAGGCCCGAGGATCTGTTATAATTCTCCCCTCGTGGCCTAGTGGTAAGCATCATGGTTTTCATGTCAGATGTCGGTGATTCAAACCTCCCAACCTCCCTTCCAACGTATTATAAATTTGAATCCACTCGTCGATCCACCTAATCAGTTTTTAAGCCATCTTAGACAAATCATTAGAGGACATGTTTTGAGTATTCATTGGTCCAATTTTCTCCATGTCACTGCCGACTCACCTGCCACATCATCACCACATTACCTACCATGTCATAAGGTATATCGTACAGATTCCAAATACATGTGATATGTGTTATCACCTGGTGCTACCATTTCATCATCCATACTATGTGGACACCACATGTCACCCTTGTATTTGTTCCATGTGGCACCCCCTTTTTCCCATTTCTATAGTGAAATTGCATCTTCATTTAAAACTTTAGAATGCTCTATCTCCCTCATCCAGACTCCATTTGAGGTGTTTCTCACGCCGTTGGAATCGAATACAAAAGACATTCGAAACCATATGAATATTTATAATATTTTATAAGTTTAAAATTTTACCTTTTTATATCCTCCTGAATCATTCCTCCCCATTGTGAAGCTTTTGCGCCTCCAAAATCCTTAATAATCATTTTATGTGTGATATGATTAATCCCTCACTCCCTTCTCGATCCATATGGACTTATAATGTTCCTGGAATTCCTATTTTATTAAATGGACCACCTTTGACATATGTGATCCCCTTACAAAATCCATGATGAAACTACCACAAGGATGAGAGAAAATAGGAAGTGGTGTGTGCAACCCCAATTTTCTATTAGTGGGATTACAAAATCCCGTCACACACCCCTTTACATGCATGATCCACATCTAGAAAAAATTTAGTACAACCCCCAAATTAATAATTACATGAGAAGTATAAGCTGGTACATTAACAAAGGGAGTAATACAAAGAATAACAAAGAGGTAGAGTAGCTTGTTTTTCAAGCGAAACTTTCTCACCTTGGATGGTCGTTGCAGATATGACAAGGATGATGCTAGGGATGAATAGATCTTCTCTTTTGATATGTTGAAATATTTCACCTGATTTCCTCCCCATTGAGAGGATTATCCCATGTCAAGAAATTCACCAATAGGACAAGGATCTTTTCCTTTCACAGCTATAAGCATAAGGGGCTTGTTGGAATTAACCACTCCTTTCATCAATCTTGCAATAACAAGGGATGAGCTATAATTCATGTTTTCAGCTATCACAATGTATTCTACCCCATTTTTAGTGAGTAAGTACTTTTTGTCATGAAAAAACAATATTTCTTTTCACTCATACAAATATAGTCTTCCTAGTACAATGCCACATATATCAAGAGGCAGACCATCTAGATTAACCTCATCAATTAGATTTGAATAAATGACAAATATAACTCTCTATTGTTTAGTGACATGTAGCTTTGTATTATCATAAACAACCAAGAGAATAAGGTTTGGGATGAGGCTTTGTCTCTTGACCTATCTTCTTAACAATTGATTCTAAAATCAAGTTAGCATGAGAACCCATATCGAATAGTGTATCTATCTTGGTATGTTTGGACACAACTCTTATATGAAACAACTCACTTCTTGTTTTATCCTTAACTTGAGAAACAATTATTATAAATTGAATAAACATGAAGATAAATTTTAGCTTAAAATATTGCACTCCAATGGGTGCAATATTCATCTCATCACCTAAGTCAGAACCCAAGTCTTCCTATACTGTAGCAATGGTATTGTTCTTTTCTTTTCCTCCAAAATTTTTGGCATTAATTATGGATGTAACTTACAACAGTCTTATTTATCATTCCCATCTTCCTCACAATGAGTGCAATGGAGTTCTTTCTTCTTTTTGGCAGTTGTTCTTTTATCCTTTCCTTTTCCTTTGAAGTGGTATTCTGAATTCTTGGATGGATCTTCTTCTTGCACAAAATTTCCCCTCCTTTTAATATGAATATATTGCACACTTTCTTCATCCAAACTGGTAGGATGCAACAATAAAAAAGTGTGGTAAAGATAATGGTGAAGAGAATGGTGAAGAGAACCAATATACTTCAAAAGCTTGTCAAAAGCATCTAAAGCAACACTTTACTCAATTGCTTTATTTTGAAACTCTTCAATAATATTATGAACACTTTGACCTTTACTTTGTCTAAGACATTTCCAATCCATCATTCATTTTTGCAGATAACCCAATGGATAAAATTGATTACGTAAAGAAGATACAAAATTAGAACATGATTAAAGTATATTACCTTTGTGGAGATTTCTTTCCAACCAAATAAGGGTTGTTCCTTCCAACTGAAGAGATGATAGTTGAATCTTCACCTCCTTTTCTTCGATCCGTTGGAATCATAAATAGACTTTGATTAGTTTTATCCAAATTTTCAACTTCTCATTATTTTCTTCCCCATTGAACATAGGAAAGTCAAACTTCACGTCAAGCTTCAATAATGGTATTTTAGGTGGCTCCTTTGAAGATGAAGAAATCGAACTCGAGCTTGAATTTGAAGATGAAAGTAATGATAGAGGATGAAGAATTTCCTCCACCTCCTTGATTCACTAATGAAGTTTGGCTACTTATAATTTGTCATTATCTTCTCATAATCTGCAAAAAGTTTATCTTCCTTGTCTTCCATCTGGTAGAATATCTCAGTGGATGTTCTTCTTTATCTCTGAGTGAACATCATCATCTCCCATATTCCTTATTCTACATGCACGTATATTCTCGTTTTTGTACGTATTTAATACACCTTCACCTTCCTTAAGCATGGCTATTGTGAGAATTCACACTCGCAATCCACATAAGAGAACCCTACTTTGATACCACTTGATCAAGGATGTTTTTGCTATATGAATTATAAATTGAGTTGCATAAAAGAATATCAATGAAGCTGATAATAACATAAGAAGTACATACACATGAAAGATAAAGAATGCACACAAAGAGTAGACACTATATGATAACAGAGTTCATCCCAAAAATGATCTATGTCTTTGAACCTGCTTCTCAAATGGAGAGGTTAGTTTATAATCTCAGTAATAATGATGAAAAATGCATGGCTACAATAGATCGATACCATGGTGGACAAAAATGGAGAGAAACCATTGCTTGAATCCATAAATGGGTTGCACCAAGAACTCCGGAATGTGAAGATGTTGAAAAATGCGTATAAGTACCCCCACCTTCTTCTTACAAAATCTACAATGTCGCTTAAAGTCACCATCAAAAATTATTTTCTCACCAATTTTCATTATTCCACCCCTAAATCTATAATTTTGAAACACATATTTTAATTTATTTTCTTATATATGTTTGAGATTTTTTGTTTTTTTTGGCATTTCTAAATTTAATTGATATATATGCCAAACCCACTAAAACCAAGAGAAATATTGAGCATTCCAAGAAGTCACCATTGATGTAGTGTCAAAACATTTCAGCATATTTTGATTCGCCCCCTTCCTTCTCATTTGTTCCTTGCTTCCACTCATTGAGTTAGTTTTCATGTTAATCATTGATTTGGGGTTTGGGCATTGCAAACATTCACTGTACAATCTGATTAAAATGAGATGAATTTGGCACATGGATGAGTTTTAGGGGCATATATGAAAAAACATACTAGTGGAACATGGAGAGATAAATTATTATTGGGTATTGAGATTGGATCATATTGGGACTCAAGAGATGATCAGTGAATGAAGGGGGTTCTACATATTTGTTGCGTGAGACCAGACAAGGTGAAACATGATTCCTAAAAAGATGCACATCTGCAAGTTCGGAATCACAAGAGTTAATAATTGAGGATCATTCTGTAGTGAGGGAATAGAGCTATCCTAGGAAGGAGTCCTCAATTTGTGAGACTAACCCTTTCCCAACCTCTTTCTACGGCACTGGGATAAAATGAACTCGCAGGTGGGTTTACAAGGTCTGTGGGGAATGATCTTGTATTTTTCCATGGAAGAGGCATCTTCTCCAACCTTCCCAATCACTAAGGATTTGCGCATAAGCTAAACCCCATTTGTATCTTGTAAAACCTCATTTTTTATCCACCTAGGATGATGTCATTTGGATAATTGTGCAGACACCATTAAAGTTTGGGATTCCCAAAGCCTTGGAGGGAAAAAAATATGGAAAGGAGTTATCAATAACTACACCAGTGTGTGCGATCGTTCAACATCTCCTAATCATTAGAAACGATATAATGTATATGTCCACACTGCAAGCTATATTCCTTCTTCTATTTCAAGTAAATCCCAATTGGCAATCGTCGGGCTTGGAAGGGATATTTACTCATCAAATTTCTTAGAGTGGGTCAGGTACAAAATTGAGGAATTATACAGGATCACTTCGCAAGCAATATTGCAGGTGAAAATTAGAGTCTTTGTCTCTAAATATTCATATCCAGGATAACTATCAAGGTAAGCGACACATAATGCATCTTTAATTCTTCAATTTAGTTGCTAGGAATATTTTAGTTTTGTAAGTTTTTAGTTGTTCAATTGCATTCTAAATTGTGCATCTCATTCAAGTTAATGGCTCCATTTCGACACTTCTAATTCCATGTTTAGGAATCCATTTGAGTTATCCATTCCAAAACTATAACAATTACCGAACTAGAGTATCATGCACAATAATGCCCCAAAATCCTAAAAATTTCCTTCTTGAACAAAACTGTATAGATCTAAATTCTAGTATCCAGTTCTACATGTACCCTCAACACTTAGCAAGAAACAACAATCACTTTTGAGACTCAAATGACTCATAATTAATTTTGATAATTTGTCTCAAGATACAATAAATTCTTTTTCAATCCTAAAATCAACTATGCATGATTTATATTCTCTCGTTGTCATTTTTCACTCAATAGGCTCATCCTGGACAATGCACCTACTCCTTTTGTATTCAATAGGCACATCCTAGATAGTGCACCTATTGCTTTAATCTAACGATACTACGCATATTTCAACTTAATCAATCAGCTCCAGAAAATTTAATATTTTATAAATAAATTGGTGATTGCTAGGACAAGGCATCTCTCTCTACTCATTCATGAGATTGAAGAATTCTCTCTGTAACCCAATTTTTCGTTCCTCTAGAAAAGAGGAAAAAAAAGGGAAAACATGAAAATGAATTCTACTATTAACTTTATGTTTTATATGGAAAATGTTGTAGATCAAGGAAACATGTTTTTCTTTCCCAAACTGGTTCTCTACTAGTGCTCAGTATTTAATATGTAGAATTCTTGATCCAGATCCCCAAACAGTAAGTTTTGATATCATGTTGGATATTTTCTTGATTAAGCCAATATTTTGAATTAATATTATGTTTTTTTTCTTCTATCCGTTTATTTACAACCTTTTATGATTGTTTTAATGAGTTTATTGTTACTGATTTGTTTTACAGCGCATAAAAATCAGAGAAATTTGGGAAAATGAGTGGTTTAAGAACAATTATATGCCTGTGAAACTTTATGAAGATCAACATGTCAACTGGATGATGTAATTGAAATTTTTGATGATGCATAGGTTAGTAAACATTGTGTTCATTATCTATTTAGGTTTCTATACAAACATATACATGTTGGATAGCTTACTTTGGTTTTTTCTTAGAATTTTTGTTTATAGAAACTTATAGATGTCCTTTAGGGTGATTGTTTTTGCTATGAGGGGTGTATCTATATTGTCAAAATCACCCAGGACTTGCACCTAGCCTCATTGGCAAGCACTTAGAGTATTTTTAACTCGAGTCTTGGAATTAACACAAGTCCCATCAACTTGCTTCTTGCCGCTAGACCATACTCCCGTGGGCTACTTTGGGCTATATGAATTTGGTTATAACTTATTTCTAGTATTCTCAAAAGGGAAGCTAATGAAATTAGTACTATGTATTCATAGTTCAGTGTATATTAGAGAGCCATGTTTATGATCTGAATAGAATGTACATTGTTTGCCAAATTTGAGTTTCTTTCCCTGTGGAGTGTTGTGGTTTCTTCCTTGTGCCAAGTTCCATTATAATCAACCTCCTTTATGTTTTTAAGAAATGAAAAAATAGATTCTATTAAGATTAAAATGATGTAGATATGTTGTTGAAGGAATATTTGTTTGTCAATGCATTATGTTTTTCATGAACAAGTTCCAAACTAAGTGAGTGGGTTGCATTCACAGCTACAAGTCTCACTGCTATTCTATCTCTATATTTTTGTCGTACTTTGGAAGAATTAACTGGTAATTGAGATTTTGCAGGCACAATATGTAAGCAAGCAAACAGAAGAAATATACACAGGTCCATTAATGATGAATGCATTTGAGTTGATAACATTTTTGTCTCTTGTAAACACTAGAGTTCGAGCCTAGAAGTCCCATTGGTTTCCATTTCAAGCTTTTCCATGTCATATTTTTGTCTTATTATTACGCTTCTCCTTGACTCCGTCCCTTTTCAGTAATTATAGATATTTATTTACTTACTTGACCTTATATGTTTAGCAAGGTTTGATAAAGCAATGGTGGAAAAGATAAGGTTATGAGATAATGGGGTCAAATCTCTCACATATTCCAAGATGAAACCCTAATCTTTGAGAAAACTATAACATTTAACCTGGTTAGCTTCTCCCTTCTATTCTTCTCATGCCATATATGTATTTGTTGTTATGCAATTTAATATAGTAATGATATGGTGGCTTATTTTTGCAAGAAATGTCGTTATTAAAATTTTTGAGATGGATTCCCTGAATAAATTGTTGTATTTTCTGCGTCCTTGAATGGTTTCTTTTGATGTAAGTTGCATTTTATGGTTCTTCTTTTATTTCTTGCTGCTTTGAGTTTGTTGGCTGCTCCACATTTATTTTGTGGATGTATTTCAATCATTTATATTTCTCTTGAGTTTGAAATTGTAAGTCGTATATATGAATTGATTGAATAAATTGAAGTTATCAAGGGCCAAACAACTTGTCAAGTTTGTTTTTTTTCTCCATGAGTATAAAATAAGTGGATTCCCTACAACTTTTCAAATTGTTTCAAAAGTTCTATAATTCTAGACCATAACCATCATACTATTGATACCTTGCGAATGAGGGGCACTTACCTTTGTTTAATTGATTCAAAATGTCTAATATTTTTGACTATAAATAACAACATAACTAAGAAAGGTAATTATAGGGTATCTTACTCACAGTTGCTTGTTGTCTTTTATCCATTTCTGATATTTTGTTTTAGCATGTTGTTAGAGGGGAAACATACTATTTACTACGGAAAAAATATTCCTCACAAAACTTACACATGGAACTTTGCATTGGCTCTGATAGTTATAGGGATGCAAAATCATCCCCTCTGGATACTTTCTCCAAGGGTTAATGAGTTTCTACCACTACCATACTGGACTCTCTTTCCTTTGGCTGATTGTTTCCTTGTAAACAAAATCCCATCACTAATATATGACCTAGAAACAAAAGAAGAATCCATAATCCCATTGAAGAGATGAAATGAAGGAAACATGCATCTCCACAACTTGGGAATGAATGCTACCATAATTATTCAATGTTAAGTATTTACTGCTCTAGATAGCCCAGATTGAAAACTGACTGTGTCAAAATTGGAGAAACACTCCTCAAAACAACAACTAAAGGTAGATAGACCTCCTTAAAAAATGTTAACTGAGGTGGATACATGAATTATGGTTCAAATGATGGAAAATAATTTTCCTTCTAATCTAACAACCTCCACTAGAAAATCATCCCTCTCAAAACTAATCTAACATGTATTGATGTGTTTTTCATGATTTGTGTATTTTATCCCATCAATTACTTCGATTTGATTAAGAAAACAATGTAAAGGCTCTTGTCAAACCCTTAAAATTCCTTTGAGTGTCTTGGTGATAGATGAGGATACTTGGAAATATTAATATTTTGGCCTCATGAAGAAATATGCAATTTTGGATAACTATAGAGAGTATGGAGATTCTTTCATATATTGAACCTATTACCCCCCATTTTGTATGGGTGTCCTATGCATTCAGATGGTAAGGGGATGATTATGGCCTTAGAGGTGCATAAGAGTAGGTCTAGGCACTTTGTGGTAGTGGAAGGGTTAATCGCATCCTTACTATTCGCAACCTGTAGTTGTATAGCAACATCTAAGAATTTATGGGAATTAATTCTCCATTTTCGGTAGTCAAAAGGTTGGGCATCAGTCACGAATTCACCCTAGAATAAATTTTGGGGCATGTTTGGCCTTATTGTGCCCTCTAATCAGTGTTTTGGGAATAATATAAAATCTATATAATCCTTGAAAGGGTAACCTACAGCAGCCCTAAACAAAAATTATACCACCCAACAACATGCAAACAACAAAAATATCAATTGTAGGCATGCATTAGCATCAACAACAACAGTACATACAAATTTGGGAACAATTTATGGTTTGTCCCACCTTGTTAACATCAACAATAGTCACCTATAGCAGTGATTTGAACCCTATAATAGATTGCACCAGCACTTCATGAGAAGAGCATCTATATTTGACATCCTAGAAGGCATGATACAACAATGATCTTCCAATCTGGGTATCAAAATTGTTGAAACTCATCATCTGGAGTAGGCCACACCACATTCATTTCTTCACATGTCATGTGTTTCTTCACGAACATGACGTAATATCTCTTGCGCTTAAGACCATTTCCATGTCTCACTTTCGAATTTCTCAACAATCTTACTAATGGGTAGCTTTGCAACGTTCTGATCAGAGCTTGTTCTTTCGAGATGCCCCATTCACATTCTCCAACTAGGAAAAATAGTCAAGCCGACTTGGAAGTTACAAATTTAAATAATAATAATAATAAATAAAAATTGAATAATACTAATAATAAATAAAAAGTAAAAATCAAAAGAAGAATACCATATTTCTGATGCAATCAACAATACAATTTACATGTGTCTTATGCTCTTCCACCTGCATATCATGATGTTGTAGAATTGCAATTAATTATCAATGTTTCTAGGTAGTGTATATGCACCATGCAAAGATTGGGCATGCATATCTATGCATGGTGCATAGATACCTCGCATGCAATAATTAATAAATACTATGTTTGTACCTTAATGGATATATAGTTTGTAGCAATGGAATCAAACTATTGGATATGAGTCACTAATTTAGGGTTAATGATATCATTTTTTTCAAAAGCACCAAGAACCCTATTTTTTATTCTCTAGGAGCCCATTTTAGATTATTTCAAAAGCACCAAGCACCTTATTTTTCATTTTGATGCTATGTTCTAATCTTTTGCTAAGTTGCATCTTCAACTAGTTTTTTTGAGGGCCCGAACTATAGCCCATCCTCTTCATCCATTATTTTGTCTTACTGCAGTAGGAAGCCAGTGTCTTTAGCTTAAAAAATTCATGACTTTGTTTCTTCCCTACTTGCAAATCTTCTCATTCATGTTGTAGAAATACTCGATGCAGTACCTATAGAGAATTAACGCTCACTCTCTCAGAGGATTCTACCTTCTCCAATCATGTCTAAGAATCTCCATGGATCAAATATGATTAGACATTCTACTCTAGGACTAATTGAATCAAATGGAGGAGATTGTCAGTAACTTGACAAAGTCCAATATATCAAAGGAAGAAGCTGCCTAAATACGTTAAACATAGGATATTTGTCAATGCAAGCAGTGAAAAGTGCAAGAAATTTATTCATGTTTGTTTCTTGGGGAGGCATGGAGTCTGTAAGTGGGGAAGAGTTTATGCATCCAACCAAAATGCTGGCAGTTGAAAACTAGATGAAACAGGAAGATTGTCAACCAATTCATGTGGATAAGAAAGTTTCAGATCATGTTTTTGTAGTTATTTCACTGGCTTCAACCTCTTAGTATGGAGTTAATGCATCTGAGTATTCTACTTGTCTATCTTCTGGAACATCAAGATCCTCTGGAAGCAGCGATTCCTATATTAAATCTGTTCAACCGATTTCTAGAAGCCACTCTAATGGCTTCCAATGCATTCCTGGACTAACCAGTCTCTCAGACAAAATGAGGGATTTGCGGGATTTGATTATGGAAGAGAATGGGCGAAGAATGTTAATATACATGCATCAAAATATTTCCCAAAGTGTGAAATTTCAACTGAAAAGATGGCCTGTCTTCATGGTAGATTTCTACTAGAACAAAGATTGTATAGTCTGTTTTGTGTCTAAAATAGACATTTTATTTTTGTGTTTGGTTCTCACCAACAATGGACCCATAATAAACCAGGGTTATTCATGCGCTGGCAGTTTTTAACAATCCTTAGAGGTACCAATCTGAATTTGGTAAATTTGATTTTGTCACTGCGCAAAACTAGAGATTGGCAAAGGGCACCTCAAGGGTTTTTGAAACCTCTTGTCCCATTGCACATGACTAGCTAGGGTTTAATATGAATCACTTACTAGTACATTATTATTTATATTCTGCATTATGATTTCTCTCTTAATATTAATCATTTCCAGTTATGCTCTTCAAATAAGTAGGCATTAAGTTTGTTTCATCCAAATGTACAAGAAAGGCACAACTAATAGAAATAAGTTTATGTTGTAACAACAACAAAGGATGAAGATGCCTGGTTGTTGCTCTCATGGTGCGAGGAACAAAATCAATTGTTGTTCTTCAAAAAATGGAACTGATATAATAAATCACAATAGATATAGAGATATAAGGACCTCTCTTTCAAACCACCAAAAAATACAGGTAACTTTCTCCTTTCGTCGAAGAAAATGGTGTCTTAGTAGTAAAAACCTAATTGGAATGAGTGACAGTAATTATATAAAATTGTTGGAATCTCAATCCACACCTAAGAATGATGATTCTTGTGGGAAAGTGTTCTTAACCTGTCCAGTCCAGTGTATGGTAGTGACTTATAATTTCCTATCCCTATGGTCTAAATGACAAATGTGGACTGAGAGAGGATGTTGGAGTCTTGAATCCACACCTGATACCATGTTATTTCCATAACCATGCTTTAGGTATGGATTGATACTCCAATAACGTCTCTCAAGCTAATCAGTCATTTAGCTATTTCAATCCAAGACCCCCTCTCAAGCCACCATGGCTCCAATTCCATGTGAAAAATGTTGGACAAGATAGGGATGGAACCTAGGACTTGCCCCCTGCTCTATCACTGAGCTTCAAAGTTCATGTTCTCTTGATGAGGGGTAGCATAGTGTAAATGTGTCGATTAACACTCCTTCATAAATAGAACATTTAGAATCTCAAATTTGTTGAAGCCAATATATTTAATTCACCTCATCCCCTTCTTTCATTTGTGTGCTAGTGGAGTGGAGAAAGTTGAATGAGAATAATGCAAGACATAAAGTAACCCATGTGGAATTCATCACATCAAGCTAGGTATTTGAACATGTAAATCAATAAAATCAATTTGAGTTGCATTATTTTTCTTACAACAAGGAAAGAAAGAAAATGCTAGTTCCATGTTGTTATAATTGGTCCTGGAATTGGCCTTAATGTTGTAGTTTGTACAAAAAAAGTAATGATTGGTGTGAGACAAATAATGTATATGATAACAAGAACTAACTTGTGACTGGTAATGTTTTAGTAGCACACTCATACATTGCCTGCTTTTTCCCATAAGCAATATTTCCATTGCAATATTACCATCATTTATGTATGGTGAGGATTAGATTCATGTTTGAATAATTTGGGTAGTTATCACAAAGAAATATATGTTCTCAAACATATGCTTAAGCAAAACTTAAGTCTTTTCTTGAATATTGTTTGTAATGGCCAGCCCAGATTTATGAAGATAAAATGTGTATGTCTAATAAGCACAAAATAATGTTTGAGCTTGAGCTTCTTATCTAAAGATCATCTTTCAAAATAAAATATTGAAAAAAGGCATCGTAAAAATTTTGTTTAGCTGAGCTTGTGGGATGAAAATATGATAAAAATCACATCCCACCGCATGAGAATACAAGGTAAACTCAATTTCTTTCTGGTTCATTTTTTTTCTATAAATAATCATGTACCAACACTCTTCACACAAGTTCTGGCGTCCTTAACAGCGTGTCAGCATTAACAGTGTTTATAAGTTCAAAAACATAATCCTTCGGTCTGTGCTGACTCACTGGCATCGATTCATTTTAAACCTAGACTAGTCATGTGTTAGAAGTTTTTGAAAACCCTCTTTGGTGTCAATGGCATTGTCTATGCGCTAACTAAAACACCCTTTTTCCATCCTCGCTCACTAGAATCTGATAAACTAATTCTAGATTCTGACCAATCCATTCCATAGATTGTATCTTTGAACTACCTAGTTCATAGTTTTGAAGTGATGAAATTATTTTTGAGGTGGTGAGATTGCAGCTTCAAGATTCTTAGTGAAAAAATACGGAGAAAAGCACTGAAATAAAGGGGTGTTTTAGTTATTCTTTTATCCCATATCGGTGCTAATGGAAATTCTCCAATTTCTCACGCATATGGGTCATTCATAGTGGCAGTTGCAGATTGTAAAATGTCTAATTCATGCCAAAATTTCTTTGACCGATTGAATTAGGCCGTGACATATTTTACAACATATGTTCCTGCTAGTTTCTTTGAAGTCTTAAGTCAGTTTTTTAGCCACTACAGTGTCTTGACTGCTTTATGTATGTCTATTTTTAAGAAGCATCACACCATGAAGTGTGATGTTGGTATTGGTAGCAGAGTAACAAAATTTGCATAGCTTTGTGAAATTGATTTCTAATAGTTCCTTGTTTCAATCATAAATTGTAGTAGCAAAACCATGTATCAGTGAAACCACTCGCAATATAGGAGAAGATGCCTTATTCCCAATGTTGTAAAACATAAGAAAAATAGGTCTACAAACATTATGTATTTTGATAGAATTAAAGGTAAAACATAACCAAGAAAAGGAGACATGCCTTCAACAACAGATATAGTGATATGGCCATGATAATTGAGACAAATGATTTTGGCATCAAAACTAACTCTCATTTGTTTGAATTATCGATATATATGTTGTATTGAAGTCACTAGAAGTGTTTGAATATCATTATTTTGTATTAATGAAGTATTTTGAAGTCACTAGAGGTATTTTGAAGGCACTAGAAGTATTGTGAAGGAACTAGAAGTATTTTGAAGTCATTGGAGGTGGCCTTAGTATCATTGGAGTCTACTAGGATACTAAGGTCAAAGTGTGGCTTTATCATTTATAGCCTCCTAGTGTTAAGGTTCATTGGAGGTCACTAGGATACTAAGGCCAAAGTGTGGCTTGAGGTGGGGTGTTGGAGATTCAAACCAAAGGACATGGGTTGGATTCCTAGTTTGTCCATTTTTCAACATGCTTATGTTTTATTCTTTCAAATGAGATCATCTAATTAGTATAATATCAATAAAATTTTCTTGTGGAACTTGGATACAACTATTAGGAATGGTAATGAAGTTCTCTCTTTTACCTTTTCCCACTTCAATGAAATGGAAAAATTACATAGCTGCACAGGTAATTCTCCATTACTCTTATGCCAGAATGCCTCATTGCAATTTATGTGGATAGAATTTTAAACTTTGAAATCAATTGATATTTTGTTTTTTATGACAATTAAGTAGCTCAAGATTTTGGCTTGCCATTTCTTAGTCCATATCTGCAGTCAATAGGCTCTAATTTTCTTCATGGGGCCAACTATGCCTCACTTGCTGGAACTGTTCTTCAACCAAACACTTCACAATATGTCATTGGAATCAACCCTTTCTAATTAAGGGTTCAATACAACCAAATGATGGATTTCAAGGTTTGAGTTCTTGATCTTCTTTCAAAACGTATGTCTTTGTTAATATTTTACTTTTGTTTGATAGGAAAAACATTCATCTGTAACAATTCAAAGTATGGATGTTTGAATATCTTAGAAAAGGGTATCTAAAATCAATAAATTCATGGTTTTGGACTCTAAATCTATTCAAAATTTCAATGTTTGGATCATATGATTGCCATAACAAGAGATTGCAAAAAATTAAGATGTAGGATTTACATCTTCTTTTGAAAAATATTGGCCTTTTAAGCATGTTGTTAGTATAATTTAGTCATATCTACTCAAACAAACATGAAATGTGTGATTGCAATTTTTCCTATAGATCAAATTAGATATATGCATATAGGATATGCATGCATGATAACTTATATAGATGTCATGCACTTTCTTGGGATGGGGAAGGCTATTTTGATAAATTGATGACATAGCATGTACTCTTTGAAGGGACGACAATTGCATCCCTTTATGTACTATAAGTATCTGGCTGGGTAAAAAATAAATCAAAAGTATACACTGAAATAGATCAACATCTCATTACTTGGTAATTTGACCTCTCATCTCTAAACTTCAAGCACAAGAGGTTTCTAAATAGCCACCACCCACCAAAAAACCCAATGACCTCAAGTGGTTTGTATTGAGATTTTGTTTCTTTAATTGAATTCTATAGCCATCCTATCAAAACCAACTATTTTTTCTGGACACTACTTGTCTGGGATGGTTTGTATCGAGCTTACCCTGGCTGTTCCCTGTGATGGTACATTGTTTTCATTTGGAAAATGAAGTAAGGATACCCCGTTCAAATTTAGATATGCCCTTCCAATTTTGTTGAATATAATACTACATGAATATAATGAATTCAAAAATCCCAAACTTATGACTGAAAGTGAGGAAATTTTAGTGAGTTGTTCAAGACAAGACTGTCTTTTTGCATCCAATTCTTATTTTTCTTATGTGTATATTTGCAAGAAGAAAATTGGAGTATCTACCAACCCCAGAAGTATTCATTCAATCTCTTTACACACTTGAAATTGGGAAGAATGATGTCACCTCAAAACTTGGTGAAATAGGAATTGAAGGAGTGAAGCAGTTTCTTCCCCAAGTAGCTTCTCAGATTGGTAAAACAGTTAAGGTAAATTTGACTATCGACCTTCCAATAAATCACAGGAGGAGCTTGGGAATGAGTTAGTTAATTATTGTTGTTTCTTCACTGAAACAGGAATTGCATGGAGAAGGGGAAAGGACAATATTTGTGGCAAATCTTGCACCAATCAGTTGCTTTCCTTCATTTCTGACTGAACTTCCTCATAGTCAATCTGATCTGGATAGTTATGGATGTATAATCTCATACAACAATGAAGTGGTGGACTATAATAACCTACTTAGGGAGAAACTTGAAGAAGTTCGAAAGGTATTAACAAATGCATCTGTTATATATGTTGATTCACATGCGATCAAGTTGCATATTTTTACAAATCCAACAAAACATGGTAAGCTTCTTTTTCAAGCGATGGTCAAGTTCAGGAATGTGTACTTCTTCTCTCATAGTAAAAAATATTCAGAAAATGTTACAGTTCATGTATGCTCTGCATACTTGGGGCACCAATCATCTTAAAGAAGTATATCATGTGATTCCTTTCTTGAACACTCTTATTTTCCTTAGAGATAAAATAATTTTCAAAGACATAAACATAGTATATAATACAGAGTAAGTATGGTAAGTTTTAAGATTTCAAAATTATATTTTACAAATGCATGGCATCAAATTCCATTATTGACATGATTCAAGTATGGATCAAATGCTTGTTGTGGCATTGGAGGTGAATGCAAGTGTGGTTCACAGGTGTTTTGCAACCAAAGTAAGAAATTAAATGGTACTGTTGTCACAGCTTCAACTTGCTCTGATCCATCAAGTTATGTGAGTTGGGATGGAGTTCACTACACTAATTTTACAAATATTTATATATCCAATGAAATTCTTAGTGCTAAATACTTTCAACCACCATTTCCTCTCAACACACTTTGTGACCTCCAACCTATTGGGTGCACTTCAAGTGAAAAACAATCTCTATATACAATGGAGAAAATGTAGTCAATAAAACCTTTCACCTCTAAGGGTTCCATTCAATTGAGTTAATGATAAGGAGCATGGGATTTTCAATTGTAAATCCATCGTTATTTTTTTCTTCTTTTCAATCACTCGTATCCTCCCACTCATAATATTAGTGTGCTTGGGTTTTGTTTAATTCAACCATTATGGTAGCCATTTGATCCATATTAAAATAAAATCAATTCGATACACATATGATGGTAACAAATGTTTTCATATTGAATCCATGTCAGTGTTGTATTGAGCTTTTGTTTCTTTAATTGAATTCTATAGCCATCCTATCAAAACCAACTATTTTTTCTGGATACTACTTGTCTGGGATGGTTTGTATCGAGCTTACTATGGCTATCCCCTGTGATGGTACATTGTTTTCATTTTGAAAATGAAGTAAGGATACCCCATTCAAATTCAGGTATGCCCTACCAATTTTGTTGAATCCAATACTACACATGAATATAATGACTGCACAAATCCCAAAATTTTGACCACAAGTGAGGAAATTTTAGTGATTCGTTTGAGACAAGACTGTATTTTTGTAGCCAATTCTTTTTTTTCTTATGTGTCAATCTTTGCAGGAACAAAAATTGAGTATATACCAACCCCAGAAGTATTCAATAAAGCTCTCTACACACTTGATATTTGGTAGAACGATTTCACCTCAAAGCTTGGTGAAATAGGAATCAAAGGAGTGAAGTAGCTTCTTCCCCAAGTAGCTTCTCATATTGTTGAAATAGTTAAGGTAAATTTGACTAATGACCTTCCAATAGAGCATAGGTGGATTTTGGGAACAAGTTAGTTAATTATTTTTGTTTCTTCACTCAAACAGGCATTGCATGGAGAAGGGGCAAGGTCAATATTTGTGGCAAATATTACACCAATGAGTTGATTTCCTTGATTTCTAACTGAACTTCCTCATAGTCAATCTGACCTAGATAGTTATGGATGTATGATCTCATACAACAATACATTGGTGAACTATAATAACCTACTTATTGAGAAACTTGAAGAAGTTTGGAAGGTATTAACATATGCATATGTTATATATGTTAATTCACATGCGATCAAGTTGGATATTTTTACAAATCCAACAAAACATGGTAAGCTTCTTTTTCAAGCGATGGTTAAGTTCAGGAATCTGTACTTCTTCTCTGATAGTAAAAAATATCTATAAAATGTTACAGTGCATGTATAGTCTACATACTTGGGGCATCAATCATATTAAAGAATTATATCATTTGAATCCTTTCTTGAACATTCTACTTTTCCTTAGAGATAAAATAAATTTCAAAGACATAAACAAAGTATATAATACAGAGTAAGTATGGTAAGTTTTAAACTTTAAAAATTAGATTTCACAAATGCATGGCATCCAATTCCATGATTGACGTGCTTCAAGTATGGAAAAAAGGATTGTTGCGGCACTGGAGGTGACTACAATTTTAGTTCATAGGTGTTTTGCAGCCAAAGCAAGAAATTAAATGGTACTATTGTCACATCTTCAGCTTGCTTTGATCCATCAAGTTATGTGAGCTGAGATGGAGTTCACAACACTTATGTTGCAGATATTTATATAGCCAATGAAATTATTAGTGGTAAATACTTTCAGCCACCATTTCCTCTCAGCACACTTTGTGACCTCTAACCTATTGCATGCACTTTAGGTGAAAAACAAGCTCTATTTACAATGGAGAAAATGTAGTCAATAAAACCTTTTACTTATAAGGGATCCATTCAATTGAGTTACTAATAAGAAGCATGGTATTTTTCAATTGTAAATCCATCGTTATTTTTTGCTTCTTTTCAATCACTCGTATCCTCCCACTCATAATATTAGCGTGCTTGGGTTTTGTTTAATCCAACCGTTATGGTAGCCATTTGATCCATATTAAAATAAAATAAATTTGATCCATGTATGATGGGAACAAATGTTTTCATATTGAATCCATGTCAGTGTTGTATTAAGATTTTTTTTCTTTAATTGAATGTTATAGACATCCTATCAAAACCAGCTTTTGTTTTTGGATACTGCTTGTCTGGGATGGTTTGTATCAAGCTTCCTCTAGCTCTCCCCTGTGATGGTACATTGTTTTCATTTGGAAAATGAAGTAAGGATACCACGTTCAAATTCAGGTATTCCCTACCAATTTTTTTGAAGCCAATACTGCACATGAATATAATGACTGCATAAATCCCAAACTTCTGACCACAGGTGAGGAAATTTCACTGAGTTGATCGAGACAAGACTGTTTTTTTGTAGCCAAATCTTATTTTTCTTATGTGTCAATCTTTGCAAGAATAAAACTGGAGTATCTACCAACCCCATAAGTATTCCATCAAGCTCTCTACACACTAGATATTGGGTAGAATGATTTCACCTCAAAACTTGGTGAAATAGGAATTGAAGGAGTTAAGTAGTTTCTTCCCCAAGTAGCTTCTCAGATTGGTGAAATAGTTAAGGTAAAATTGATTACCAACCTTCCAATAGAGCATAGATGGATTTTGGGAAAGAGTTAGTTAATTATTGTTGTTTCTTCACTCAAATAGACATTTCATGGAGAAGGGGCAAGGACAATATTTGTGGAAAATCTTGCACCGATCGGTTTCTTTCCATCATTTGTGACTAAACTTCCTCGTAGTCAATATGATATAGATAGTTATGGATGTATGATCTCATACAACAATGCAATGGTGGATTATAATAACCTACTTAGGGAGAAACTTAAAGAATTTTGAAAGGTCTTAACAGATGCATTGGTTATATATTTTGATTCACATGCGATCAAGTTGGATATTTTTACAAATCCAACAAAACATGGTAAGCTTCTTTTTCAAGCGATGGTCAAGTTCAGGAATGTGTACTTCTTCTCTTATAGTAAAAAATATTCAGAAAATGTTACACTGCATGTATAGTCTGCATACTTGGGGAATCGATCATCTTAAAGAAGTATATCATTTGAATCCTTTCTTGAACATTCTTCTTTTCCTTAGAGATAAAATAAATTTCAAACACATAAATAGAGTAAGTATGGTAAGTTTTAAACTTTCAAAATTATATTTCAAAAATGCATGGCATCCAATTCCATGATTGATAGGCTTCAAGTATGGAACAAAGCATTGTTGTAGCATTGGAGGTCACTACAATTTTAGTTCGCGGGTGTTTTTCACCCAAAGCAAGAAATTAAATGGTACTACTGTCACACCTTCAAATTTCACTGATCCATCAAGTTATGTGAGCTGGGATGGATTTCATAACACTGATGCTGCAAATATTTATATAGCCAATGAAATTTTTTAGTGGTAAATACTTTCATCCGCCATTTCCTCTCAGCACACTTTGTGACCTCCAACCTATTGGGTGCACTTCAGGTGAAAAACAAGCTCTATATACAATGGAGAAAATGTTGTCAATAAAACCTTTCACTTATAAGGGCTCCATTCAAGTGAGTTACTGATAAGCAGCATGGGATTTTTCAATTGTTAAGCCATCGTTATTTTTGGCCTCTTTTCGATCACTCGTATCCTCCCAATCATAGTATTAGTGTGCTTGGGTTTTGTTTAATTCAAACCTTATGGTAGCCATTTGATCCATATTAAAATAAAATCAATTCGATCCACATATGATGGGAACAAATGTTTTCAGATTGAATCCATGTCAGTGTTGTTGGTATGGTTCTTGTTGTTCATTTGGTAGGCAGACTCACGTGAACTACTACAACAAATATGAGATAATCTGCGTTTGTAAACTCTTTTGTTTATCTTTATTATGGAATTATTTTTATGAGATATTCTTGATTTCAAACCATTTTAGCATGAGGAATGCTAACGTAACATGATTTATTTAGAAATCCTTCTAAATACTACAATTCATTATTTTTTACTAATTGGATGGACCCTTTTGAATTATGTAGATGATAGTTACTATAGATCCATAAAGCCGTTATGGATCTATAATAACTTGATAATCATTATTTTGTATGCTTGAATGATTCAAAATTTGTTTGAATATAATCATTATCAAGTAATAACAACTTCTTAAAGGGTGCTAGCTCAATTCTAGAGCACCTGCCTAATTATAGGAAGGAGGTTGGTGGTTCGATTCCTCCGTTCCCTGTCATAAATTTGTGACTACAAAAACAACTAAATTTGCATATATACAACTATTAGTAGCTAATTTATCGTATCTTATAGTGTGACTAATGTTTAGTCGTATTTAGATTATTCATTAATATGTTGTCATCTAGTAGTTTATTTAGTCGTATATTTGGTCATTAATTGTTGCAATCAGTGACTAAATCCGTGAGTAAAGCAGTGGCTATCAATGACTAAATTAATGACTAATAAATCAAGATATTAATGACTAAGTGAAATAAGACTAAGTTATCCAAGCTATAGATAGTGGAAATTAGCTACTATTAGTCACCGACTCAAAAATAGTCGTTTATAGCCAGATTTTAGTCATTAATTTCTCATTTTGTATCAGTTTAATGAAGACAAATATCATACTCTTATCCACTTCAGCATTGGATAAGAAGGGATCTATGATGTAAGAATACTTGCTCAGTAATTTTGATCATGAGCGAGATAGGCACAAGTCCTTAGAATGACACGATGAAGTAGAAGTATGTTGTAAGAGACATCAATAATCCATGCAAGGAGATAGTGATCAAGAGGGAGTATACCAAAAAAAAAGATAAGTGTTTGAGTAGTCATTTCCTATATATCTAGTTACTTAAATGATATTGTTTAGTTATGTAAATATTTAGATTAAGTTGATGTATTATGCATGATTGAGTGTCTGCATTTATGAACAATATACTATTGGCTTGCATGTGATGGGTAAGTAGCTTATGGTGTTGTATAACATTCCATTGCTACTTATCTATAATTTATCCTCTTTGCTGTCATATTAGGAGTAGTGCACACTCTTAATAATGTTTTATTAGAGATGGGTGAATCCGCAGACCTGGGTAACACTTTTTGGCAAGCGCATTTCGGCAAAAATAGAAAAACGTACCTTGGTCGAGGGTTTAACAAGCCCTCGACCAAGGTTTTATCAAGCCCTCGACCGAGGTTTTTTTCAACCCTCAACCGAGGTATTTCCTAACCCTCGGTCGAGGTATTAATACCTCGACCTAGGGTTGAGAAATACCTCGGTCGAGGTCGGTTGTAGTTAAATTGATTTTTTTTGTTAATTTGTTATATATATATAAATTATGTCAACCGGTAGCGTTTATGCTACCGGTTTAATTTTGAAATATGTCTCGGGCAAGCCGAAATGCTGCCCAATTTTTTTCAATCCTCCGTGATTTCATGGAGGATTGAAAAAAAACCATAAAACACCAACTAAACAAACCTATATGAACCATAGAGACAATTAATCAACTGTAGGCTCAAGACAAATAATAAATTTAAAATTTTATTTGAAGAGGACGTCACAACCCTAATACTCCTACTTATTGGGTTTATGACGATGATTCGATAACTAGGTTTAGAATGGAGAGGACGTCATGCGATTGTTGCAACTTGCGTTTATCGTTTTCAATGTAAAAGTGAATATTGGGTAGTGATGATTTCGATTCAATTTCTCAAATCTCACACATACATATATAAATGTATAAATAGGCTGCCCATCAACCCAAATAATTTTTTTAATAAATATGATTAATTATAACCTGTATACACACAAAAGTAATGAGTATTATCGTTCGGACTGTTTAATATCTTCATTAAGAAAACAACCAAGGATTTAGAGCAAAATTGTTGTGGTAATGACTCATGGAGGATTGAAAAAAATCCATAAAACACCAACTAAACAAACCTATATGAACCATAGAGACAATTAATCAACTGTAGGCCCTAGACAAATAATAAA
>LPNX010526626.1:17331-69510 GCA_001517045.1 Pseudotsuga menziesii | reverse complement strand
TTGAAGAAGAAACATGTAAAAACATTACTACTTTTGCTTCCTCTAAATTTTATGTGTAGATCTGTAGATATGGGTCGAGGAGTAATAGGAGTCATAGATTTGACCAATCATATCTATAACTCCTAATACTCCAAGACCCATTTGATCAATCATATCTAATACTCCTAATACACCAAGACCCATTCTTATAACCCTTAAGATTGACTAGGACCTCGACCGAGGTATTTAAATACCTCGGTCGAGGTTAATAGCTTGGTCGAGGGCTTAAGAAAATAGACTTAGCCCACATTCAAACAAATGAAAAATTTTCTGTGCCTTGCAAAGGTGTAAACCTTGCCATTCCTAGCACATAACTGAGCAGAGTTGATACTGATAAATTCACCAACGAATCTTCTATCCATTGAGGTATCATACATGCATTTTGGCATTCATATGAAATTTATTTTTTAATTACTTCTAAAACTTATACTTAGAAAACCACACTGCAACTTCGAAGCAGCTCAAAGAAAAATCCGCAGAGTTAAAAATACAAAGCCAAAAAATTCTTAAAAATGCACACATCACAGATCGATGTGTCCTCTTCAAAAGGGTATCTTTGGTTTTTCAATTTTTGAAAAAATAGAAAAAATTGCTTTACATGGACAAATATGTGTTTAAAACGATGCTGAAATCGAATGTGGTCACTTTCGAAAAATAATAAATAATTGTATAATGCAAAAAAAATTAACAAAAAAATATACACATCACACTGCATTTTATGTAGATCATGCTCATATATATATATATTTTAAATTATTAATGCAAGATTGAATTACTCTACGTGGACACGAGCCACTTATTAGCTTCTTCAAATTTTTAAGGTCACATAGTTCATTAAATGCAAAAATTCACACATTAAATGACATCGGAATATTTTTTTTAAAAATATCACTATGAAGCCAACATAATATTCTACAATTTGTTTTTTTACTACAAGTCAAAATTCACATGGCATATATGCGTTTTGAGGGCTTCTATCTAGCACATGAGTAAAAAATCAGGTTTTCATCGCCAAATTTGGCCAAAAAGTGTTACCCATCTTCATGGAATCACCTAGATGGAAGGAATCTATAAAGTTACCGTATGTATATGAGATATGGACAAATGTTGCACGAGTTAAAATAGTTGCATGACTATGTGACATATATCTTTATGCAGAAGAATTTGTTGTTATTAATATGTTTTGGAGATTATGAAATTTTTTTAATCATGCAACTAAATTTTACTTGTAAGAAAGATCACATACAATCACCTACAATAAAAGGAGGATGAGACTTGTTTCAAAGAATAAGTGATGACAATTCAGCTAGAAGATTCACTCCCACAAAATAAAGAGGAACCTGAAGCTCCCATGGACAAAGCACCATGACAGAGAAAGAGATTTAGACTAAACCACATAGAGTAGTAGATCCACCTTGAGATATGAGGACCATCTTGGGAATGAGAGATCATCCAGGATGAAGAAAAGTATGATGTGCCTTCCAAATAAAGTAAGATGTCTCGAACACACTCCATTTATATAGAATTATTGTGTTACATCATTGGTGTATATCCTTCCAACTATGAAGAATAACCCAAACAAAAGGAGACTATGATAAAAGAGTACCTGTTGACCATGAAGAATGATGTCTAGGATGTGGTTCTAAGACCTAAATGGAAGTCCGTAGTATCCTTCATGTGGATCTACAAGAACAATATTGCAGTAGATGGTAGCATTGAGAAGTACAAAGCAAGTTTTGTGGTTTCTCTCATAAATATGGAGAACATCATGGTGATACATGTTCCATTGGTCAAACACACTTCTCTAGTGAAGTAGAAGTTGATATCAAGAAGAGAACCACATGTGCACAAAAGGATTTGTATGAGCTCAGAAGGAACCCATGCGATAGCACATACATGATGATCTTGAATATCACATTAGATTGATGGAGATCTCAACCTTTTCTACAAGGAAGCCTATATAGGATGACAAGCTCACATATGGGTGAAAGAGGAAATTTATACAAATTTTGAGATAAAGGATCTCGGTATCTAGTGACCTTGAAGATGACATAAATGGATATACATAATATCAGTAGCAAAGGAGGCTACCTATCACAATAGTATAGTATGTTCTGATACATAGAGTACAAAATGAAGACGAAGGATGATGCTTCGCATCAGAGGGAGTAAATACAAAATATCTCAGAGTTTGAAAATATTGACATGATATGGTAGGATAGACAACTTCCTGATGAGCTTAGGCTTTACCAAGAGTAAATAAAATTCCAACCTTTACTGCAAGGTTTAAGGAGGAAGATAGGTGATGTTCTTGCTATATGTTGATGACATGTTTCTAATAAGAGTGGACAAACTCATTGTAGATTCAAAGAGGAAGATTTCCACTAAGTCCGAGATGAAATACATGCAAAATATGCACTATTTCTTAAAATGGAGGTGTGGCAGAGTGCGGATGGTATTTTCCTTGGTCAAGGAAAGTATGCAGTGGATATTTAGAAGAGATTCATAATACTAGAATGCAATGCGATAGCCACAGTGATGGAGTCGAACTTGAAGTTATTGTGTGATGCTTGATGAGAGACAGTTGATTTCATGATGTATTGTTAGATGATTGGTTCATTGATGTTCCTGATGAATACAAGACAAGACATATCCTTTGTTGTAAAAACCTTGAGGTTGTTCTTGATGGATTCCAGACGTGTTCACATGCCCCAATTTTGTAAAATAATGTTATCTTATTTTGATTTTATTCCAAGACATTATGTTAAATTGAATGCTAAGTTGAAACTGATGACTCAGCAAAGTCAAGGATGTGGAATGTAATTCTAAATATTTTAATTTTAAAATACATAAAAGTGGAGACAATAGCTTGGGAGAGCTGTTAAAAAGAGTGTTAATGGTCAAGTTGGTGGAGGAGACTAGGTGGAGAGAAAATAGACAAGTGGCAGCATCCTCAAACACTTTCTATGTTGTAGGTGGCAACCTCCCTACATTTGGGGTCATGATCCCCCAAGAAAGTGGGATTAGAGCAGGTGGCCCAATTAATGATAACTAACCCAAAAAATACCTAGGCAATCTTAATAAAAGTACCCATTAAAGAGACCTCAAGCTTCTCATTCCAGGAGAGAAATCATTCAGGTGAATGCATTTCAAGGAATTCACTGGGAAGGGAAATTTTGACGAAGGTGTTTGAGGGGTAAACTGCAGGAAAGTGATCTGGTACAGCTTTGCAGCTGAAAGATCTTACTGCAGTGTGCAAAGTTGGTATTGAGTCTTTTGACTAGTACTTTGTTGTTTGCTCCACCTAGTTCCAGCCAAGGAGACCAGAACAGGTTCGGGGGTCTTGAGAAGTTGTTGTTTGAGCGCTCTCTAGGAGTTGGTAGGGACGAACGGCCTCCCATTGTTGTTTTCATCCAGCTTTAAGAACCAGTTCTACTATATTTTAATTTTTGTGTGTGAACAAATAATGAATGATTATAGGTTATGATGTAAACTGTTAATTGTGAAATCTCTTAGTTGTTTAATGTTGAATCTATTCTTTGATGAAAAATAAATCCTACCTGTGTTTTTCCCCATCTGGAGTAATCCAGATCGTACTATAGCATAGGTAGTGTATTTAAATTAATGAAGTATGATGGAAATATGAAATGAAATGTTTTTTAGAGTATTGAAATGTTTTCTTTCAGTAGATAGTTGTTTTTCCAGAAGGAATATTAATCTGTTTCATAGAGTAGTTGTCAGATCTAGACTGTGTATTTTAGAATATCAGAAAAGAAAAAGAATCATACTAATTACTAACAGTAGTATGTTCAAGTATGTAATTCATTCTTCTACACAGTACCTACTTCGGTAAACATTATATCTATACTGAAACAGAAGGAAAAGAAATATCAGTGGAATGCTTAATATTTAGGTTAAGTAAAGATGCCAATACAGTTTTGTTTGTTCATTTCTTTTCCTATTAATGATAGCTATTTTACCTGGAACTATCTAAATTGTAAGTAAGGATAGGTAACCTGATTAAATTCTAATGATAAACTAATTGAATTAAGAATGCTAGCTAGGAAGAATACATAATACTTTTCAAAAACTGTAAGTTTATTTCTTTTATGTTGATTATTGTAAATAAGTTATTTATGGTATTCAAACTGTACTTCTATAATATGGAACTACTAACCTGTTGCCTAGGAAAAGATTCAACTTAAACAAATACTCTTTATTTCTGCGAAGACAGAACTAAGTTATTTCTTCTTGCAGAGTTATTTTTATTATACTTATTGCTTAACAATTTCTACTAATGTTCATATTTAAATAGGATATTCCTGGTATAGTATTTTTGTTTATAAATAAATTAGCTATAGCAATTATAATAGTATAATAATGATTTATTAACAAAATCTTATCTATACACTTACAAAACAGACTAAGTGCAAGGTTAAAATAGTATTTATTAAATATTATTTATTTATGAACAAATTTAATTCAAATGAACTAAACAAAAGCAATTATAAAAAAATTAACAAGGTCGAAACCCTCATAAGATAAAACAGTATAAAATATAGTATTACATTACAACTTCATATCTGATAGCATAAACCCTGTACTTTAAAAGTATAATAATATAATTAAATAAGTACTAATCCAAAGAATTGGATTACTTAGTTTTCTGAAGATATCATCCATAAAATAATTATTACAGTCCTATAAGGACAGAGAAGAAAATATTAATGAAAGTATAATTACTCCTACCTATAACACACAATTATTTTAACATGTATTATTTAATTAACTTACAGAATAATTTAAGAAAGTATTTACATACAGGATTACTAACAGAACATAAACTTGCTCAAATAACTGAGTTTACTAACAATTATTGCGATAAAAAGAAATTACAGAACATATAATAGTAATATAAATTAATGGAAGATAATTTTAAAAACAGTCCTAATGTATCAAAATTACATTTTAAGTATCAAAATAACCAAGTCTAAGCTCTAGACAAATACATATTTTCACTTAAGGTTAACAGAGAACGGCTCAACAGGCCTTATACTATTCATTACATAGCTTTACACAAAATTAGTAAACAAGGATTTACAAGTCACGTCCTAAGCCAGAAACCCTGCGAGTAGCAAGGGTTTGTTAAACAAACTAAACAACTAAACAAGTTAACCAAGAAAAAAATAACCACAAGGGTCATTTGCAGGCCACGGCGACCAACCAAAACTGTTCCATAAGGAACTGCACATGTAGGAACTGCCATGGGTTGACCAGGGCTTACCCGTGAGCAGAAAACCGACCATGATTTTGCACCAACTATGAAGGAAGACATAACTATCACTTGCGAGACAACCCACAATGTTAATACTATTGCATATGGCATAACGGAGCTAAAAACAAATTTAAAAACTATTAAAGAAATTTTATTTTCCTAGATTTAAAAGTAATGTAGCCACCTATGAACAGGAGTGCTGCCACACACAAAACGAATAGCAAACCCTTCATCCATTTCATGACAGAGGCAGGTTAAACAAGTGCAACCACAGCTAGTAGTAGCCAAAGGATGGGAGTGACGGCCAAGCAGAAAGAAGATAGTAAAGCACGTGCTGTCACCACCTTTAGAGCATGAGAACCCACTTTACCAGAAACCCTAAGACAGGCCAGACCACAAGATTAGAGTCATGGCTCTCATTGCTTAGCTACCATGATAAAATTATAGTCTGATAATTATTCCAACAAGCAAGTTGTGGAGGACTAATCCAAAAGAAAACAACTACACATATTTTAAGCAGTGAACTAACTGTCACAGCTCCCCTCAAATCGTTGTAGGATGAGCTCACGGTGCAACAGGAGATAAGAATGATGAAGGAGGGTTGAACACATAGCCGAACATAGATTTCACATGGCGTCCAAGACACAGTATCAAAGCAGCCCGGAGGCCCAAAAATGATGGAGGAAAATGACCAAGACTAGGGTTTGCAATCCTTTTTTATTGTCTCAACACTTGGCCAAGGAAAAACCACGTGTTCATGAAAATAATTCACCCTGCAGTGGGTAATTCGCATAGTCCCTGCATGCATTCGATTTTCCAATTATTCAAATTAATCTTTGCTCAATCATAAGGGATAACATTCATTTTACAAGGTTCCATGTATCCCAGAGTCAACCAACGAGTGCATGCTATAAACAATTGGAAGCATAAAATTATAATCCTCAAATCAATGCCAAGCTTATATTATTTTGTATAGTTGGTACAAAGGCAAATTTAAAACCTTGGTATATTATATTCAACCTTATTCATAGTTTCTTTGTTGGAGTGAACTAATGCACGTCCTTCAACCATTGCAAAGTTATAGCATGCACATTGCAAATCAACATAATATATATATCAAGCTTATGGTTGACCATGAAATCAATGAACCTTATAAACATTATTCATGCCAAATAATTGTTATGTTGGTACATATCCAAGATATGTCATATGTATATTATTCTAATTACTTAGGTTTGAAAGTTTTAGTTTATGGACTATATAGTTGTATGTTATTTCATATTAAGTTTGTTAATAATCATTAAATGGTTGAAATATCATAATCGATACTTCTGCCTCGACCACATTTATGCATAAAAATATTTAGTTTTCACTAATGGATAAACCATTTAGTCATAGCATAAAAAGTATAGTTACGACTATCGATAAGCCTTGAGCTATCAAGCTAGGTTAATTAAGTAAAATTTGTGATCCTAAGGAAATGCAAAGAAAAAGGCTATTTCTTTTCTTATCCAAACTATGATAATAAAGTTTAACTAACAATTTTGCATAGCTAATCATGTTGTCACCAACATCTATGTTGTGACTTGAAAATGTTTCAGAACATAATTTTTTTTTAGGATCATGAACTTTATAAACCTTATCTGTTTATAATCCAGAACTACTAGTAAGTTTAATTGCTTTATAAACAAGATGATTTGTGTAGGTATCGTTGAATATCATAGAAATTATAGATCACTGGGTGACAATTACTAGGACAATGACTATGAATCATGTACGTAGTTAAGTTCAATAAAGTTTAATAACTTTTGACTATTTATCATCCATGACAAGTACTTTTAGCTTCCCTATGTTTTATAAAATAAGAAAACTAGAGTAAAAACATTTCACTAAACTCTAAGTCCTTAGGACTTGGTACTTTACTGTAAAGTTTAGAACCTTATAGACATAAATCTGCATACCAAAGATGAATAACCCGTAATGGCTTACACAAATTTTAAAAATCGATAATGTATTTTACTGTTAGATCAAACATTACAATATTACAGGTTGTGAACCAGGGAGATAATAATTGGCGTTGTCTACATTCAAGAAAGAAAACTCTTCTATACATTTTTTCATTGACAATCTAGATGGAAGAAACAAACTGCTTGTTTTACCTCATAGAAGCAGTTGAAATTGTAACAGCTTATCTACCGAGCTATTTGTTTTGGAAATAAAAGTATATCTGAATGCTTTATGAAAATTGATAGTCATTACTTGATCATTCTTACCTGTAAACCTGTGAGTGCAAGTAAACTTTCTACGTTAGCTCAAAAGCTAAGTAAACCCCCGAATCCAAGACAGTTCCACCTACTTGTCGCAAATTAAAACTCATCAGCAAACTGGAAGAGAAATTATTATACAAGTTGAACCTAACCTTGTTTTAAAAAGTAGAATGCTAGGTACTTAATTCAGATCATGTATTAACACATCTGTTAACCAAATATTTTATAGATAACTGTTAGCTGTTAGCAGACCGCATTCTCAATATTTTATGTATTTTCATAATTTTAAATTTTTTCTGAAAATTTGGGGTTCTTACACCCCTGATAGCTGCAAATCATGTATTGAGGTAACTGAAGGGTACAATTTAATATGGGATCATGTATGATGTGAAGGAGAATATTAACTTGCATGGTTATGTTGATTCATATTGGGAGGCAACACCACTGATAGGAATAGAACTTCAAGATGTTGCTTCAGTTTGGGATCCAATATGATCTCCTGGTTTATCAGGAGGTAGTCCTACGTGGTGCTGATTACAACTGAGGAAGAGTATGTTACAACTTGTATGGATAGTTGTGAGGCATGATAGCTTGCAAATATACTATCTGATTTGTTTGATCTTGAGTTAGAGTCAACTTGTATCTTTTGTGACAACCAGATTTGCATGAAGTTGTCATAGTATCAGATGTTCTATGACAAGTCGAAGGACATTGAGATCAAGAATCACTATATATGGGATATGGTGCAGAGAAGATTAGTGAATCTCCAGTATGTGGTGATGGACAAGAAGATAGTTTATGTGTTGACCAAGATGCTATCTAGAGTGAAGTTCAAGTACTTTAGAGAGTGACTTGGTGTTATCCAAATCAAGGTCCCTAGAAAGAGGGAGTGACAAGATCTTGTATGGTGCAAGATGCAGGTTGTTCTCAAACATAATCTATCCTAGTGTGCTCCCATGCTAGAGATGACAAGAAAACTAGCAGACGTATATGCACTAGAACAAGTTCTCACATGGGAATGAATATAAGTTGTATATGAATGTAATCAGTTCTGTTATAGTATGAAAGTTGTCCCAAGATGTTATTAGTCCTATCAGGTAATCCTCAGATGTAACGTGTCTTGGCATAGTATGCAAGTTATCCCTGGATTTAATGAGTCCTAGAAGGTTATCCTTGGATGTAATTAGTCCTAGAGTGGTACGTAGGTTATCCTTGGATGTAATGAGTCCTTGAGGTTTTCCTTGGACATAATGAGTCCTAGTGTAGTACGTAGGTTGTCCTTTGACATATTCAGTTCTTATGTATTCCCATGTTGGGGATGATGAGAGGTCACAAGGCACTTAGTGTGAGTCTAGGATATTCTCGCGTAGTGGTAGACATAGGTCATCGTTGAGACATAATAAGTATTGGCATGCTCCTATGTTGGTAGAACATGGGTTGATCATGGAGAGACATAATAAACTTGGTGTTCTTGCAGGTTATTCTCACATAGTGGTAGATGCAGGTCATCGTTGAGATGTAATGAGTCTTGGCATGTTCCTATGTTGGTAGAACATAGGTGGTAAGTGATATGCATATGGACCGTGTTCCATGCGCGATGATGATATGATTCGGATATGACAAGATGACAGTAGGAGATGCAGTTGATTGCAGTGTAAATGTAATGTATGGTACCAGGATGAACCTGTTTGTGCCAGAAATTATTTCCAGGCCACAAAGAAACAAGCCAACACAATCTCAAATATTCAATCAAACAAAACTAGGTTTTAGGGTTTTTGAAGGTTTTCTTGGTTATAAACTTTGGTGACCGAAGGGAATACATTCATAATCCAAGCAAGAACTAAATGATAAACAAATAAGAACAGAGATGCATAATATAATCATCATGTACCAACAGAATATAATCTTGAAGTTCATTCACAACTGACAAGCATTACAAGCAAAGAAACCATAAACCAGTAATGAATTTATCAATCATGCAGCTAAGCAAGCTAAAAATGAATCCAAAACACATACTGAAGGGTAATATCGATCATATATTTCATAATTTTGTTCATCAAATACACATGAGAGTTTAGGTACTTAGCTCATAAACAAGTCAAAGAACTCCTTAAGCCTTCCAAAAATCCAACCCTTTGTTCTCTTTCTCATCTACCTAAATACTGTTTTCAAAAATTCAGTTAGGGTTTAAAACCTTAACTGTTTTTGGCCTAATCATCGATGGGATAATTTCATAATTATTATTTACAAAATAAAGTATTTCTCAAAAAACATAGCAAGCAACTGCCTAACTAACAATACTCAAAGGTCTTTAGCAGCTTCTACCAATAAGGCTATTCCATCCAAGGCTTGGGCCTTCTTCCTAGCTCTCTGTTGTTCATCTTCCATATATGCTATCCTTCTTGTAAGTTCTTCATTCTACTGCTGCAAACCTCTGACAGTCTGCTTCAATTCTGCACATTGTAAATCTGTGCTTCTTTTCCTTTTCAGGGCCTCCTTGGAGACTACAATAAGCTCTTGGTAATGATCATTTACATCTTGTAAATCCTCCTTGAGTCTTCTGTTAGCTAGGATCAAACCATCATTGGTTTCTTGCATGTACTCCATTTGATGCTTATATTGTTTGATGGTTCTTTGCAGGTTATCCTTTACTGAGTCAAAGGTCTTTCCTACTGCTTCATTCTGTTTATCGCTAGGTAGTCATGGGATGTTCAGTTTTCTGAAAATGTCTTCATCCTCTGGCCGCAGCTCTGAAGATACACCATGAACACTAGGGTTTTCCTGATTAACAGTTTCAATTGGTGCAATTTCATCAATCAAAATATTTTCTTCTGAATAAGAAACTTCAGTTTCCTTTCTCTATTGTTCCTTCAACATTTCACCTCTTAATTCCAAAAATACAGCAGATAGCTTAGTCTCGGTGAGACTGGACTCTTCTGCTAACTTTAATGCTTTCTTTCCTTTTCAATCATCTTTGCTAGACTCTATCTTTTCATCTGAAGAAGAAGTATCAAGCATGGTTACTTATTTTATGTTTATCTTAGGGTTTAGCAGTTTTTTCATGTTCAACCTTAATTTATTTTTGGGTCTTGTCTTAGGCCTCCAACCTGAGGCAAGCTCCCCCAACATCTTTAAACTTTTTCCTTGATGTCTAACTATGGAAAACTCCATAGCTTTAACCTTGATCTTCTTTTTCTTTGGCCTTTCTGTTTTATCCTCTTGACTGTAGCATTCTCTATGTGTGTCAACCTTAGACCTAGCGCTGACAGTCACCTCATATCCTTCCAATAAATATCCTTCATCTTCAGATAAAATAGTAATTTGGCTTCTTGGTTGGACCTTAGCATCATCTTCCTTTACTGCAACCTTCTCTGTGACAACAATTTTTTCATCTATAATTGCCTCTGCTGGTACCTTAATTTGCACAGGATGAGTTTCATTTTCAATAATCAACAAACCTTTACCCTTACTGTCAGCTGAAGGCTGTTGAGGTTCATAGTATCCCTTTGAAGGTTCTATCACCTCTTCAAGTTTAACACCTTTTTTATCTTCAGACTTGACTTTTTGACCTAGTTTTCTAATTAGGGTTTGCCCCTTGTCCACATGTTTTTTGATTGGCTTCTCTTCCTGCTTAATTTGGAAACCAGACCAAAAGAGAAAGTAGTCCCATGTCTTCCCTTCACTTTGCAGAGCAGTGCTGATAATAAGCTTGATCAATCCATGATGGAAAATGGACTGTGAAGTGTGATCATGATGCTCTTTAATCCTTCCTGACATCTTCTGCAAAATCTTCAACAAGAAGATGGGGAGACTCATCCTTGATTCACCGGCTAGGTGCTGTAAGAACCTGAAACGATATTTGAATACAAAAGCATACCTCCCTTCACAGGTAATGTATCTTTGTAGGACTTTGATGGGCTCCACCCATTCTGCTCTGAAATTCTGGATGAGCACTCCTTTGCTCCAGTCTGGAATAATGCCAGGTAAAAGGTACCTTTGGGCATTGAAGGTAAAAGGCAGCTTTTTGAACCACAACTCTCCTTCATTTATGACTCCTATTGTTTTAGCCACCAACTCCATAGTCAACTTAAACTTCAGGGTATAAAATGATACCATGTCTTGGTTATAACATTTAGGAAATTTATGAGAGACCTCAGTGTTATAGCCATCAATCTTCTTAAAGAAATCCAACCATCCAGCATTTTCAAAAAGCTCTGCACAACCTGGAAACTAGTCAATCCAATTTACCTCAGTAGGCTTAGCTATGTTGGTCTTGCCACTTTTCTTCATCTGCTTTCCTGGCTGAATATTGTTTCTGTATGCTTTTAAAACCCTGTCAATGACCTAACAGCCCTTTTTCTCTCTGTAACTGCAAATTCAGGATTTTTAGTAGTTGTCTTCGCTCCACTTCACCTCTAGCTTAGTAATGCATATGTGGAGAACTTCTTTCCCATCAATCTAGGCTTGTTCCTCAATCTATCATCATTCGCCCAACTTTAGCTGTTGATCGCCACGATCGACTTCACGTCACAGACCACACCTGTTTGCATGATCATTTCTGATGAAACACATATCAAAACCCTTTACACATGTGATTATTCATCCAGAAATTGAAATCATGAGAGAATTTGGCTTAAAAATCGGCAATTTTAGTGCCCGTGATATTCTTGTAGCACCGCAGTGTAAAATTTTGGCCGTTGCACTACAAGAATATTTTAAAACCAAATTTGGCGCTTTTTTAGTCATTAATTCCATTTTGAATGAGGTTTTTATGTTAAACTTTGATCATGGTGATATTTGTGAACCAATTAATCCACATAATGTCCTATAGAACCCTTCAAAACCATAAGAAGAACAAACCTAATGAAAACCTAAAGAAAAAAACAAAATTTCACTTAAAACCAAAAATTTTCTGAAGTAAGCAAATGAGCAAACTTAAAATAAAAATCACAAGAAAAATATAAAACTGAAGAAAACAAGTTCATGACTTAACATCTGGCTCCAGCTGCAGGATGAAGTCCTCCCTATGAGGCTTCAAGAACCTGTAGACCAGTGCCTTCTTTTTCGCTACCTACTAGTCTGCAAATTTTCCATTGGGTTATGGAGTCCTTATTATGCTTCAATCACCGGTATATACAATGAAAAATGAAAATCTCCTCAAAGACTGTAAAAATGCTTGAGGAATCGTCCATTTACTGGACTTGACAATTCCTCACCTTCCAAAGACTACAGAACAAAAGTGTTATTTTCCAGAATCTTAGACACTAGGAAAGGGCCAAACCAAAGGTTGTCAAATTTACCATGCTTCCCTTTTTGCTCTTTCCTTGCATCCAACCTTAAAACCATATCACCAACTAAGAAAGTGTTTTCTTTGATGTTCCTATCAAACCTGCTTTTGATCTTCAATATATACAACTGTCCTCTTTCTTCTACCTTTTCCCTGTTCTGATGTAACTCTATCATCTCATAAATCCTTCTCTGCATATTATTTGGTTCTTCCTGGCAATGCTGAAGAAACTTCATCACTGGGATTCCTAATTGAACAGGAAAAACTGCATCTCTTCCATACACCAATTGGAAAGGGGAAGTTCCAATTTCTTGTTTGATTGTTATCCTATCAGCCCACAATGCATATTTCAGCATAGAACCCATTATCTCTTGTTATGCTTAAGAAAATTTTTGATACTCTGAATGATGTTTTTATTCGAGGACTCAACCAAACCATTGCCTTAGGGATAGTAAGGAGTTGAATGCTTCAGCAAGATACCATTCTTTTCACAAAAGGCTTCCATTTCCTTGGACTTGAAAGCCTTGGCATTATCTGTTACTAATTTATGAGGACAGCCAAGCCTACTAAGGATATTCTCCTCAATAAATTCCATGATTACTTTGTTTGTGGCATTCCTAGTAGGGATGGCTTCCACCCATTTGGTAAATGAGTCTGTTGCAGCTAGAATCCTTCTATGTTTTCCTGAGGAAGATGGATTTATCTCCCCTATAAAATCCAGACCCCATTGCTGGAAAGGAGCACTTACTGCAATAGGTTTTAGGGGCAATGATAGCAATTTTTGTTTGCCAGCAAATTTCTGACAAGGGATACATGCTCTTACATGTTGATAAACATCTACGAACAAAGAGGGCCAATAGTATCCAACTCTTAAAATCCTATATGTTGTTGTCTTCCAGTACTTGTGACCTCCACAAGCACCCTCATGAGATTCAGAAATTACTCCTTCAATTTCAGATTTATCCAAGCATCTGAGTAGAATACCACCTGGGTCCTTCCAGAATAACTGCTCTTCTACTAAACAATACTTAGTAGCTTTAATCTTTAAATATCTAGCAGCTTTTCTATCTAGATGCTCAAGGCATTGCAAAAACAACAGAAAATACACAATGTCTGCATACCATGTGGATGTTGAATAATAGTCCATGATTTTCTCTTTTTCCAAGATTGCTTGATCTTCTTCCTAAGCTGACTCTTCAGCCATCACATGCAATCCCAGAGCCTGACAATTTGATTCAGCCAACAGCTTATCTAAACCTTGTCTCTTGACTAGTTTTGTAGGTCTGATATCTACATCATACTCCATGATTTTAGCAATCCACCTGCCTCTTTTCCCCTCACTATCAGGCTGTGTTAAAACATATTTCACAGCAGCATTGGGCACAAATGAAATAACTTTGGAGTGCAGAACATAGATTCTAAAAAACTTTAAAGCTTTTACCAAAGCATAGGCCTGTTTTTCTAAGATACTGTATTTTAGTTCAGAATCCCTGAGAGTTTTGCTGAAGAATGCAATAGGTTGCTCCAGTCCTTCCTTATTCTTCTGTAACAGAACAGCTGCTATTGTATCCTCTGATGCAAATGAGAATGTAAGAAATTCTCTAGTAAAATATGGGCTTACTAATACAGGAGCTTCAATAAGAGCAATTTTGATCTTCTCAAATGCATTCTTTGCCTCAGTGGTCCACCTGACTTCTTGATCCTTTTTCAGCATGAATGTGATCTGTTTGATAGTTTCAGCAAATTTTGGTATAAACCAATGCAGAAAGTTGATTTTACCAATGAATGATTGGACATCCTTTTTACTCCTTGGTAAACTTATTTTCAATATAGCTTTTACCCTTTCAGGATCAATCCCTATACCATCAGCAAACACTAAATGACCAAGTAATTTACCCTCCTGTACAGCAAAGTGTGACTTCTTTGGATTCAAGGACAAGCCAAATTTTCTACATTTCAGGAAATTCTGCTTCAAATGCTTCAAATGTTCATCATCTAACTGTGATAAAACAGTAATATCATCCAAGTAGATTACCACAAACTTGTCTTTTTCTCTGACAAAAGAAATATCCATAGCCCTCTTGAAGGTGGCTCTAGCATTCATTAGAACAAAGGGCATCTTATCATACATGAAAGTTCCCCAAGGAGTAGTGAAAGTTGGCTTCTCCTTATCATTAGGATGCATAGACATCTGATTGTACCCTGAGAAACCATCAACCATAGAGATCCTCTGTGCCCCAACTACTTTCTGCAATATTTGCTCAATTTTAGGCAAAGGATAATTATCCTTTAATGAAGATCTGTTCAAATTTCTGAAGTCAACACACAACCTGATTTCTCCATTCTTTTTCCTAACAGGAACCATATTAGCCACCCATGAAGAATACCTGAGAGGTACTATGATCTTGGCATCTAATAACTTCTTTACTTCTTTTTCAATAATAGGAAACAAGGCTGGATTAATCCTCCTTAATTTCTAACGAAAAGGTTTAACATTTGGTTTTAAAGGCACTTTATGCTGTATGATTCCTGTGTCATAAGTTCTCAATTCTTCATAAGACCATGCAAAAACATCCATGTGCTCCTTTAACAGTTTAATATACCTAATTCTTTGTTTAGCTGTAAGTGCTTTAGAAATTTTTACCATTCTAGGATGTTCTGCTGAGCCAATATTACAATCCACCACATTCTCTTCAAAGGACTGTACAACTGGTTTTAAGAATGTATCATCCTTTGAAAAAATCCTTTCCAAAGGTACCAACCCTTTTCGGATAAAATTGCTCTTTAATTCAATGATTTTGTGTCCAGCAATTTCATTTTCAGCAATCTCTTCTACATGTCCATCCTCTTCATCCTCCTCCTGATCAATCATGGAATTCAAAAACTCATGAGTAAGCTCTAGGAATCTCTTAATATCAATTTCATCTTTGAACACTCTCCACTGCCTTACATTATTAGGTACAGATGGTTTGTACCTCACTTCAATGGGATATCTCAACTAAGTGGTCTTGGGGATTTTAAAGTGTGTAGCAGCCAAATCCAATGAATCTGCAGTCTGATTATGGTCTCTTGGAATATAGGTAATGTTAAAAGCTACAAAATAATTTTCAATAATGTCCCATACCTCATTTCAATAGACTTTCAATAAACCCTGCTTCACTTGATAGTTGTTCTTCACCTGCTGAACAACTAATTCGGAGTCGCCAAATGCAGAAATCTGTTGAATGCCCAAATATTTAGCATCTTTCAAACCTAACAGCAAAGCTTCATATTCAGCAGTGTTATTTGTAGTAATAAACTCTAATTTATACATCATCTTTACTGTTTCACCTCAAGAGGATATAAGAAGAACCCCTGTTCTAGCACCTTCTTTGCAAGAGGATCCATCAAAGTATAACTGCCACAGCTCATCCTCCTATTCTCTGCTGCATTTTACTGGTTGTTCCTTTTCAACCTGTAACAAACCAATAGTATTGTTATCATCACTGAAATGTAACATGCAAGTACCCAGGTCTTTATCAACAGCATATAATGGGTGGTTGGTAGGGTTCTTGTCATCTGTCACAATATAGGCAAACTGAAGCTCTATGTATAGCCTTCTATTTTCTCCTCCAAACACAGGAATAGTATCATATGATAGATCCATTTGTAAGGTCCCACCAACCTTCTTTGCCCAAGACCTAGAGAGAAGTAACCCAAATTTAGGTGTAATATTAGCTACCACTACATCCATGATCACACTTTTCATGGGTAACTGAGCCAAACTAACAACCATGTCTTTTATTACCCCTAAACACTTCACTTCTCGGGAATCAAAGGCATACATATCATGATAGGGTTTAGTGATGCTCAGACCTAACGCCTCCATAACAGCCTTTGGAATTAAATTCTGTGAGGCTCCCGAATCTAACAAGCAATTATGTATCATTTGTTCATGGACTGTCAGGGTGATGTAGAATGGAGGTGAAGCACCTGCTTCATTTTCAGTCTTTTCATCCAAGGCTGATCCAATGAAAATCCTGGGATTTTCTTCTTGCAAATTTACCATATCAGAAATAGACTGATTGCTTGCTGAATTCATCATCTTAAGAACTGCCTCTTTATATGAAGGATTTCTCATTAATTCAGTTAAAGGTACAGGAATCTTTAACTTGCCTAATTCATTTTCCAGTCTGAAATTCTGAATTGTTTTATTTACCTCTTCAACCTCTGTTTTTTTCTTTTGTTTTTCTAAAACTTGTCTTTTCTCTGTCACAGGATCAGATGGTTGCTTAGTAGGGACAGTTGCCTTCTTCTTCGGGATTTGTACCACCTGTTTCGAACCAGACCTTAGATTCACAGTCTTCTTGAGTTCATTTTGACAGTCATCAGTAGTTACAGCAGTCTTTTCCAAACCTAGATCATCTTCTGTTTCGAACATGTCAGCATCATAGCATTCTGCATTTAGAAACTCTTCTTCAGTGACAAAACCCCCAGCCAATCCTTCTCCAAAATGATTCATATCTTGGTCAGTATCTTCAAAGATCAGCTCATCTTCAACCTCTTCTTCATCAGCAACATTGTTCTGAAGAGGTGGTGGCACTCTTTGATCCTCATTTTCTCTCCTTTCCCGCTGAATATCATTATTCCTTCGTTCTCTAGGAATGAAACGGGGAGCAAATTGCCTTCTGAACTGATTCTGATTGTTAGGATTTCATTCACCTTCTGAAACAGGCTTGCTGGCATTTTTCTCAAGCTCTAATTTATTTAATTTTGCAGTCAAAATTTTTACCAACTTACCCATTTCATCAATTTTCCCTTCAGCAGGATGAGAAGCAGAACTTCCTAGAGCTGCTTCCTTCTTTCCTTTTCTGTCATAAAGCTGTTGAGTTGTTTCCTTCTTCAATATATTGGAATCCAATATGTTAGATTCTACCTCCAAAGCTGCATCATGCATATTCAGTAAAGAAATAGGCCTCCTTTATCTGAGTAATAAGGAGAATTCATGGTCAAAAGCATTTGCATATGTAAGTTTTGTAGATGTTTCTGTGGGTTTTATTTCTGCAGGAATTTTGCTGTACATTTTGTTAAACCTCTTTGAAAAGTCTGCAATAGTTTCATCCTTTTTTCTCCTAAGGGATCCAAATTCAGTTATGTAGTATGTATGGTCTTTGGTGTCACCCCATTGTCTCATGAATAGATCACAGAGTTCTTCAATGATAGTGATTGAGTTAGCAGGCAACTCTCTAAACCATTTCCTTACATCTCCATCAAGGCTCTGCACGAACATTCTCATCCATACATCCTTGGCTTCAATGTTTTGGCTATCAGCATAACTAAGGAAATATTCCCAGTGTTCTTCAGCTACAATTTCCCCCTGTCCATTAAACCTAGGAAGATATTTTTGATAGTCACCTCCAGGCAGTGCATTTAAAGGTTGAGGCAAAACCAATGGTTCATATCTAGCTGCAACCATCTGGTCCATCATGTCTATGGGATGATTTTGGGATGCCATTTTTGGACTGACTGACTTTGGTGATGAAGAGGTTTGACTGGAACTTGGATGAAAGGGATTTTTACCTAATTTTAGCTAAAAAAGAGGTATCTTACCAGGAGAGGCATCTTTGGCTTTTCTGAAGGCCTGAGGATTAGTAAAAACTTGGAAACTGCTATCAGGAATAATAGGCTTTAACCAAGGTGAAGCTTCTTCTTATTTTCTTAGCACAGCTGAATGTGATGAGCCACCCAACTGGTCAGGGTCACACAGGGCTGGTAAAGACTGAGACCTTCTAATTTTCCTTGTTTTCTTTAATATCTATTCAGGGTCTGCAATACCCAACTGCAATGGTGAAGTAGGTCTGTTCCTAGTTCCAACCCCTCTAGTAGCCATTATGTCAAACTTTGGTGAAAAGTAGCCTTAAAGATGTGATGGTTTAAGTTCACCTCCTAAAACCAGTGAAATGATAAGTATCCCAGGAAAAATTTTATTTTCAACTTCATTCCCCGGCAACGGCGCCAAAGATGTTTGTGCCAGAAATTGTTTCCATGCCACAAAGAAACAAGCCAACACAATCTCAAATATTCAATCAAACAATACTAGGTTTTAGGGTTTTTGAAGGTTTTCTTGGTTATAAAGTTTGATGACTGAAGGGAATACATTCATAAGTCAAGCAGGAACTAAATCATAAATAAATAAGAATAGAGATGCATAATATAATCACCATGTACCAACAAAATATAATCTTGAAGTTCATTCACAACTGACAAGCATTACAAGCAAAGAAACCATAAACCAGTAATGAATTTATCAATCATGCAGCTAAGCAAGCTAAAAATGAAGCCAAAACACATACTGAATGGTAATATGGATCATATATTTCATAATTCTATTCTTCAAATACACATGAGAGTTTAGGTGCTTAACTCATAAGCAAGTCAAAGACCTCCTTAAGCCATCCAAAAATCCAACCCTTTATTCTCTTTCTCATCTAACTAAATACTGTTTTCAAAAATTCAGTTAGGTTTTAAAACCTTAATTGTTTTTGGCCTAATCATCGATGGGATAATGTCACAATTATTATTTACAAAATAAAGTATTTCTCAAAAAACATAGCAAGTAACTGCCTAACTAAAAATACTCAAAGGTCTTTAGTAGCTTCTGCCAATAAGGCTATTCCATCCAAGGCTTGGGCCTTCTTCCTAGCTCTCTATCATTCAGATTCCATATCTGCTATCCTTCTTGTAAGTTATTCATTCTGCTACTGTAAACCTCTGACAGTCTGCTTCAATTCTGTACATTGTAAATCTGTGCTTCTTTTCCTTTTCAGGGCCTCCTTGGAGACTGCTGTAAGATCTTGGTAATGATCATTTACTTCTTATAAATCCTCCCTGATTCTTCTGTTATCTAGGATAAAACCATCATTGGTTTCTTGCATGTACTCCATTTGATGCTTATAATGTTTGATGGTTCTTTGTAGGTTCTCCTTTTCTGAGTCAAAGGTCTTTCCTATTGCTTCATTATGTTTATCGCTAGGTAGCCATGGGATGTTCAGTTTTCTGAAAATGTCTTCATCCTCTGGCCGCAGCTCTGAAGATACACCATGAACACTAGGTTTTTCCTGATTAATGGTTTCAGTTGGTGCAATTTCATCAATCAAAAGCTTGTCTTCAGAATAAGAAACTTTAGTTTCCTTTCTCTGTTGTTCCTTCAACATTTCACCTCTTAATTCTAAAAATACAGCAGATAGCTTAGTCTCGGTGAGACTGGACTCTTCTACTGACTTTAATGCTTTATTTCCTTTGCAATCATCTTTTCTAGACTCTATCTTTTCATCTGAAGAAGAAGTATCAAGCATGGTTACTTATTTTATGTTTAGATTAGGGTTTAGCAGCTTTTTCATGTTTAGCCTTAATTTATTTTTGGGTCTTGTCTTAGGCCTCCAACCCGAGGCAAGCTCCCCCAACATCTTTAAACTTTTTCCTTGATGTCTAACTATGGCAAACTCCATAGCTTTAACCTTGATCTTCTTTTTCTTTGGCGTTTCTGTTTTATCCCCACTACTACATTTCGATCCAAAATCCAACGGAAAATTCCGACGGCGCGTGGATTTCCTTTTTTAAACCTACCAAAAATCACAAAGATATTTTTTTTTTTTGAAAATGTGGCCATAAGCGTCTCTTAAGCGACGGCTAGTCTCATAAGCGTCGCTTAAGCGACGGATAGCCTCATAAACGTCGCTTAAGCGACGGCGCGATTGTTGAATTGAAAAGATAAAAAAATAAATCTAGACTAAAGTTTGCAATCCACAATAATAGTGTGTCGGTTAAGCGACGGATATTTCGGTTCATTTCCTATAACAACCCGAAACCCATTTTAGCGGGGAGTTCCATGTCTTTTATGATTTATACCCATTTTAGCGGGCAGTTCCGTGTCTTTTATGATTTATAATATAAGGAGATGTGGTAAAAGAAGGAGACACATAAGGAACACATACTATTGCAGAGGTTTGATGTGATGGTCGAAGCACATACTATTGCAGAGGTTTTCCTCTATTTCCAAAACATACCTCTATGATTCTGTGTTTCACTGTAGGAGCAACATAGTATTTCAGGGACTGAGCCAAGGTTCAAGGTGAAGGTAGGAGCATGAGCTATAAGGTTCGACAGGGTTTGAGGTGAAGGCAAGAGAACATACTATTGCAAGGTTTTTCCTCTGTTTCTAAACCATATTTCTCAGCAATGCCATGTTTTGATGCAGGATCAACATATTATTTTAGGGCTTGATCCAAGGTTTGAAGCGAAGGATATGGATTGTGGTATTCACCGTGCAATTTTTTTTATTACCAGAGCATGTTCCGATTTGGTTTGGAATCATTGGATTCTAAATAATTTTGGTGTTGTTGGCTATTTTAGGATTTTGAGGACCTTTGCTTGCCAGGTTATTAGAATCGTTCTAGGGTTCTGGCTTCGTTGTTGGTTGATTGAGGGTCTAGTGTGCTACAGCTTTCCTTTGACCTTTGTGGGTTTTTGGGTTCTCAAAATGATGCCTTCTGGATAGTGACTAAAAAGGCCCGAGTGGGTTATCTGTGGATTTCAAGGTGACCAAATGACCTTTGTGGCATATCCCTGGATTTCATGCTTAGAAAAAACCCAAGCAACATATCTAGGATTTAGGCATTACTCAAAAACCCAAGTGGCATATCTCTGGTCGAGGGTTTCATTCCATGCCAATATAGTTATCTATCTCATCAAAATCCTTAACAAAAGGATTTTTCCATTTGGGTTTAATGAATTTGAGCAGTTACAGTTTTGATATGAACTTGCTCATGAATTTTTCATGGAGGCTATCGTCCTCTTAGTTTTGGAGTAACTATTTGTGCATATGATTGTATAAAATAATTAGTTGACAAATGGAATATGAAAACTCGAGACCATGTCCTGGACTGTTTGTATTTAAAGTTCCCGTCGAAGTGACCTATTTGTTCCATTCGTGTTGATGTTCCAATAACCTATAGATTGGTTAATACAGTTCTCAGAAAATCAATTTCCTTGGTTTGCATTCACTGGATTGCGATGTGGAATCAATTTTTTCAGCTTGCATTCTCTGCCTTGCTCTGCTGTTTGAAGGGTTAGCCATTAATTACGTGATGAAAAAAGGTTCAACTAGGCTGCTGCGATAAGGGGAGCTCTTTTGTTAAAATCATCCTGCACTTCCACCTGGCCCCAGATGCTCTTTGCGCATCCACTCGAATTGAACTGCCCTTGCTATCCCACTGTCAATTAAAGATTGAATATGTTGATATCTCTCACGCGTTTATTTTTGCAATGTAACATGATTGTGGGTGGTTTCAAGATAATTTTTTTCTCTCTATTCAGTATTCATTTCCTTTTCTTGATAGAACTCGAAAGAGTTTGTTTTCATCTTGCTATCTGTATTGTTATGGCCTTTCATTTCTATGTTGTTGTAGTCTCTCCTTTCCTTTCTTAATAGTAGCCTGTCCTTAATATCAGGTTGGCCATTATCATATTTTTTCAACTCATGGAGATATCACTGTAGTAAATATCTTTTGTATAAGCACCATATGATATTTATATAACATGCATAATGTACTTGTGTAAAATTTATAGTCATGATAAGCTAGTTACTTGTGAGGTTTTTCATCTGTGATAATCTGCTATTTGCAAAAATTCCCAGGGATACTCTGCTGCAATTTCAGCACAGCATTCAGTAGGTCAACAGGAATATACACATCAACAAGCATATGGGCAACAGGTTAGACTGTGTTTGTGCTTGTTGACTTGGTAGTATTTTAGGAACGAATTTATTGGATGACACTTAACATACCAACATGATTGGGGTTCTGTTATAACAATCACTTTTAATTCTTGAAGATTTGCGAACTCTTGCTTGTGCACGTTATTTATTGCAACTGATAAATGGTTGAATATGTTTAAAATTTATATTGTCAGGATGCATCTGCATATGCTGACAATGCGTCAGTTAGCTCTGGTGGAGTATCTCATCCATCGCAGCGTGCCCCTTTGACACGAGGTGGTCAGCAAGCAGATCCTGGTGCTTACATGAGTACTTCTGTAGGGGCATCAGCTGCTACTGGTGGTAGTGGAACATCAGTAGGGGCACTTCAGTATGGTGGGAAATATGGTTCTATTTATGGATCTTCAGCTCAAAGTGGTGCTCAACAGGTAATTACTCCAATAATTTGTTTTTCCATTCTTAAGTAAATTTGAAGATGCATTTTTTTATAAAACTAAGACATCATTTTAATAGAAGATTTCAAATATTTGGATAGTTTTAAAATACCAACTTGCCAATTTGCTTCCGTTATCCGTCAGTATGCTCTTGTTGCCTTCTAATTGCATTTTTATAGCTTGCCCTGGGTTAAAATTTGCCTTTTAATTGCGCATGTTGTATAGAATTGTCACAATTTGGATGTTATGTTGTTTAATGGAGCTAGGAAGTATTATAACTATTCTGTACGATGTTCTATTTGCATATGTTTTGTCATCAACAATGTACTGATGCAAGTGTTTTATGAAAGTTATCCTTACTCCGCCATGGATATTTTATTTGTCTGTATAGTACCAATTTCATAACAATATTGACCAGTGAAACACCTCTCTTCTCACAGCCCACAGCAGCAAGTGGGAAGGGTGGGTCTGCTTCAACTTTTCAGGGATATGGTTCTCGAGCTGGTGGATCATTTGGTGGGGGTGCATCAGGAGTTAACGCCTCAGCTGCCTATGGACTAGAGTCTTCGAAGTATATATCTACTGGTTTAGGCACAGGTTTTGGGAGTGTTAAAGCTAATGATTATGGCTCCTTATCGCCACGGGGATATAGTCAAAAAGGTGATCAGTGTGCTGGTGGGTATGCTACAAAGGCTTCTGATTATGCATCTTCAGATAGGGGCCAATATGGTCTAAATCAGAGTGGTTACCTTGGTAGAGAAGTTCAAAGTGATGCAGCCAGGAGGTATCCAGAGGGTGTTGGGCATCCTAGACAGGTACACCTTTTGCATCTTTGCATTCAGAATATTCTAAGATTGTCTGGTAACACTCATTTTTTATTTAGTACAGTGTGTCTTTGTTGAAATCTGAAAGATTTGTTTTTGATCTGCTGTGCTGCTTGGTGGATTTACTGCAGTCTGATTTACAAGATCAGGTATTTGATATTTAATCTTGTCATTTTCATTGTACAGAGGAGCAAGTTTGTTGTATCTGTGGGTGTGAGGACAATGAAGATCATGAGGCAATGGTGTGTTTCCTTTGCTAGCAACGGAAGGATCTTAGAGCTTGTTGGATGCATTTTTTGTTATTGCTGTCGAACTAGTCTCTGCTCTATTGGATATCATCTGGATGGGGTTCATTGTAAAACAATACCTGCTAACAGGGAACATTTATGATTCGTTTGCAGATTCATCCTTGCACTTGCAATGGAGGCTCAGTTGTTGCACATCGTAGTTGTGTTGATGCTTCTCTGACAACTTCTAGGTTTTGTAACAGACAGGCAGGCGCTTCTTGTAAGGTTTGTGGTGGTAATGGAACACCAACCTACGGAGGGATGCTTGTTGACACACAGTCCAGAAAAGGTGAAGCAGAAGATGAGTTTTCAAAACTCACCGTCCCAAATCTCAGCCCTAGGAAGGTGACAGCTACGAATTCAAATGGTAGGGAATTGAAGCGAGCTCGTAGGGGGTTTCCTAGCAATGAATCAACTGTTAGACTGTATGTATCTATATTTTTTATATTGTACCATAAGCATAGATTAGACTAAATTGAAGCTCAATCAATCAAAGTTTTGTGACCAACTCTTAAATTTTTATAAGTTATGAATACAAATTACTGGGTACTGAAAAGGTACTGTCAAGAAAATTGCAGCCATTATATAAATATTTGTTATGTTATTCCTGATGGTAATTTCTGTCGTCATTCAACGGAAAGCATACAAGTTCACTTCGATATAGCGCAGCACAGAAGTATATGCATTCATTTGATTCGTAAGTAGTTTAATTATTATGTTATGGATATAATAAAAAGGAATATACATCCAGCACAGGAACACATCCTCTATAGCAGAAATTGACCGCCAAGTTCTTGTAATACTATTTTTTTTAAATTCAATCTATATTTGCCATTTGGTATAACATATTTTAGGGATATGTCACATTTTGCAGAAAAATGTTCTCATATCTACAAGTAGTTTAATGTATTATAATTTATTTTACAGATATAAAAAAGGAATATACACCCAGCACAAGAAAACATCCTCTGTAAGATTGATAAGATATGATGATTTTATTATTGTCCAACAAATTATGACATTAAGTAGGTCAATGGGACTGAAAAGTAGATTGAGTGTCAATATATATAAGATAGATAAGATAATATAATTTTATTTTTGTCTAACGAGAATGACCACAACAAGTAAGTTGATGGGATTGAAAAGTACATCCACTATCAATATATAGTGGGTGCAAAAGCAGTTCCTAAAGCGATGCTAGCAAAGACATAAAAATATATGAAGCTAGCTAAAAGATGTATAAGGTACATGAAAAGAAGAATGCTATAAATGCTAAAACAAAATGAGTCTTTGCTCAGAATGAAAGTGAGGATGTCGAGGCCTGCTGGTGCTAGATGCCGAAGCCTATTGAAGTGGCTAAGAAGCAGGCTCCCTGTCAGAGTTAGCGATCACTGTCAAGGGGCTGATGCACTGTCAAATGATGTCATCCAGAGAGTAACTGGGGCCAAGGGGTCCTGGTTGCCTGATCCTGGGAGGAGCACAAGGGTGAGGAAGCCCGCAACTGTTAGATCACAAATAAATTAATAGTCTGGATATGGCACCTGATTAATTTTTCAAGCTCAATCTGTACTTGGTGTATGTGATGCCTAAAGGCTAAAACATACTCAAATTTTCAATGTTCGAGAGATCAGGTGCACCCGAGAGGTTTAGCTTGAAGCACATGTGAATCCAGTGTTCTTGTTATTCATGTTGTTTTCATGTGCCTTGCTGTTATTTTTGTGAGATAACTTGTCTGGAATCTAGCCATTTTACTGTACAACATACAATTAGGTCATTTAAGAAGGTTGTTACATGCACTGAACTTCTAGTGTTGCTCTTGATGATGACAGTTGTTTGGCATTCTTGATGCTGTGAAGAAATAACATAAGATTGTGACTGGTTTTATTTTTTGGCATCTATTTATGCAGGTAAAGCTACTCTGGTCATAGCTTGTGGTGGGCTGTCGGGGCTTTTTCCTGACCAAACCTTAGCTGCTTATGATGCGGCACTTAATAATAGCTTGAATGATGCTGTAATGTATTGTGACTCGCAGTTATCAAAAGATGGCTTTGGCATATGCCTATCAGATTTAATATTGGACAACAGTACAACCATTTCCTCGGTTATCCCTAAACAGGAAAATATGTACGTTGTCAATGGAAATAATATATTTGGATACTTTTCTATTGACTACACTGCTGATTTCCTCCTCGCCAATATTTCAGGTGAAGTGAAAGGATATATCAGGTTATGATTTTGTTCTAGGATCAATACAAACTTTTATGACTACGTATTGTTCCTTTTGTCCCATCTTATGAAATGCCTTTCTGATTGGTACCAAATACTCTCCATTCTGAGTAGGTTGTCTGATAAAAGCTTTTATGGTCTGGCTCTTCATATTCTTTTTGTCTTTCTGGCAACCTTTAGAAAAAAATACTTAAGTACTACCTTTCTTATAAATAGTGTGTCGGCAAATCACCTAGATCCATCTATATTTTTTTCCAGTACCAGTTCAAAATCCTACTATTTGCAGGCAGTAATGCATAGCACAGGTTGACTTTAACCTGCTCTCTGAGGCCTTCTTATATATGTTACAATAAACAGAAAATATGTAGTGTGATCTTTGATAGCCAGAAAGTCAAAATATATTATAGCTGATGGAGATTTAAACTGGGGAATCTGTACTTTCATGGTGGAATTTTTTAATTTTGTTGAATTTGGATGATTAAAGGAAATCCCATTCTTCAATTTTTTGCAGCAATTCAATCATTTGGATCCCTCCCTGTTACATTCGACAATGTCTATTTCTTGGTTCAACCAGAAGGCTTAACTCAACTTGCACCGATTACAATTTGGTTGAATGTACAGGTATATCTCTCTATTCCATTTTAATTGCTGCTGTGGATTTCTTGTGATTTTTTTATAGAAAGTACAAAGATTCATGATTGGATATTCTGTTTTGAATGATTTCTCTCATGCTTTGTTTTGTTTATTTTCATCATCGCGGATACTTAAAATTTTCTTGGATACTTGAAATTTTCTTGATGTATGTGGCAGTACCCAACGTTTTTTGAAAAGCACAAGCTAAGTATGTCATCATCTGTGATATCTATATCAAAATCTATAGTGTTGAGCTATATTTCTTCGAGCGAGGTTGGGTTTTTACAATCCATTGCACCAAAATTTAGAAGAACCAATACAAAGCTAATATTGATGCTCCTTGGCAAAGAAGATGTGGACCCATCAACAAATGAAACATATGGTGCCCTTGTTAAAAATTTAACATTCGTGAAGACATTTGCTGCTAGAATCATGGTTTCAAAGGATTACATTTTGCCTGTTGGGACAGACTTATATTTACAAGTGCCTACAAGTCTTGTACAAGATGCACACTCTGCAGGGCTGGAAATATTTGCTTCTGGTTTTGCCAATGATGAATATGGCATGAGCTACAATTATAGCTATGATCCAATAAGGGAATATCTTCAGTTTGTGGACAACAAGAATTTCGCAGTTGATGGCATCCTAACCGATTTCTCTGTAACAGCATCAGAGGAAATAGGTATGGCTTTGTTGCTATCTAAACTCTACCAACTTGTACAATCCTTTACCCATGCAAGTCTATAATTATTATTATGTCTTTCAAGGCCAGAACATTGTTATAGTAATTTCTCTTTTTGAATACTTTTCCTTGTTGATTTTTAGAACTATAAACTAATTGGATTTCTGTGGATTAATGACATTACAGCTTGCTATGCTCAAAACAACGCCAGTACATCTTCCAAAGAAGGTGCACAGTTAATTTCATAGTCTGTTTTCCTGTTAGTCATTGTTTACATGTGCTAGCTCTCTGATAGAGTTTCTACTAGAAATGTTGAAATCCGGGAGTACTGTTCATGGACTGATAACATTGAGTGTGCTTCAATTTGTGGTTCCAGGAAAACCATTAATAATTTCTCACAACGGAGCTAGTGGTGATTACCCAGGTTGTACTGATGTTGCCTATCAGGCTGCCATAAAAGATGGAGCTAACTACATTGATTTCTCTGTCCAAATAACAAAAGATGGTGTTCCTATCTGTAGGGAATCACCAGACCTTACAACAGGAACAAATATCTTATCAAATTCAGTGTATTATCCATCTTACCTAAAACAAGTACAAGGAATCAACAAAATGGTTCTATATCAAACAAATACCGACCGAGGCATCTTCACATTTGATCTCACATGGAAGGAAATTCAAAGCTTGAAACGTAAGTCTGATCCAAACTGGCTGGACTCTTATGGCAATTGTATTTTTTTTTTAAAATAGTTATAGCCGTCGCTTAAGCGACGGTAATTTTTTTAAAATTTTTACAAACGTCACTTAACCAACGTCTATAACTGTCACTTAACTGATGCTTCAGTTTCCTCTCCGTCGGTTATGCGACGGCATGTAGGTGAATTTTTTGAAAAAAATTCAATACCGTCACTTTCTCCACTGTCGTTTAACCGACGCTTGACATTTAACTGACGGTAAAATGAGGTGTCGCTTAACCGATGGTTTAGAAATATGTCAGATAACCGACGCCAAGTTTCCGACGCTTAAAAAAAATCAATAGTGTCGTACATGCGACAGGGAAGTGTCGAAAATCCGACAATACTGCCGTCGGATTTTTGGTCGAAATGTAGTAGTGCCTCTTGACTGTAGCATTCTCTATGTGTGTCAACCTTAGACCTAGCACTGACAGTCACCTCATCTCCTTCCAATAAATATCCTTCATCTTTAGATAAAATAGTAATTGGGATTCTTGGTTGGGCCTTAGCATCTTCTTCCTTTACTGCAACCTTCTCTGTGACAACAATTTTTTCATCTATAATTGCCTCTGCTGGTACTTTAATTTGCACAGGCTGAGTTTCCTTTTCAATAATCAGCAAACCTTTACCCTTACTGTCAGCTAAAGGATGCTAAGGTTCATAGTCTCCCTTTGAAGGTTCTGTCACATCTTCAAGTTTAACACCTTTTTAATCTTCAGACTTGAATTTTTGACCTAGTTTTCTAATTAGGGTTTGCCCCTTGTCCACATGTTTTTTTATTGGCTTCTCTTCCTGCTTAATTTGGAAACCAGCCCAAAAGAGAAAATAGTCCCATGTCTTCCCTTCTCTTTGCAGAGTAGTGCTGATAATAAGCTTGATCAATCCATGATGGAAAATGGACCGTGAAGTGTGATCATGATGCTCTTTAATCCTGCTTGACATCTTCTGCAAACTCTTCAACAAGAAGAAGGGGAGACTCATCCTTGATTCACCGTCCAGGTGCTATAAGAACCTGAAATGATATTTGAATACAAAAGCATACCTCCCTTCACAGGTAATGTAGCTTTGTAGGACTTTGATGGGCTCCACCCATTCTACTCTGAAATTCAGGATGAGCACTCCTTTGCTTCAGTCTTGAATAATGCCAGGTAAAATGTACCTTTGGGCATTGAATGTAAAAGGCATCTTTTTGAATCACAACTCTCCTTCATTTCTAACTCCTATTGCTTCAGCCACCAACTCCATAGTCAACTTAAACTTCAGGGTGTCAAATGATACCATGTCTTGGTTATAACATTTAGCAAATTTATGAGAGACCTTAGTGTTATAGCCATCAATCTTCTTAAAGAAATCCAACCATCCAGCATTTTCAAAAAGCTCTACACAACCTGGAAACTGGTCAATCCAATTTACCTCAGTGGGCTCAGCTCTGTTTGTCTTGCCACTTTTCTTCATCTTCTTTCCTGGATGAATGCTGTTTCTATATGCTTTTAAAACCCTGTCAATGACCTAACAACCCTTTTTCTCTCTGTAACTGCAAATTCCAGATTTTTAGCAATTATATTTCTTAAAGTGGGTCTTTTTCTATAGTTTGAAATGTCAATCAACTAATACCATGCTTCTGTGTGCTTTGGAATAGGTTTTTCATCCTTACAAGGTGTTGTTGCTCTAATAGGGTGGTTTTGTAATTTCCAATACATTTTGGCATCTTTATTCAATCCATATTAACCTTAGCATTCAACATTTTTCCACGAACTATGGTATTCTAAGCCATTAGTCCCTTGTTTTTTACCATTATTCTTCCGTGGCTAGGACCCTTTTTTCATGAGTATCCTTCTTATATGCCTATGTCATCCTTTGGTACTCATGCCGCATCTGTTTCAGGTTCAGGGGTATCCTGTTAGCTATTTTTCTTTCCAAATAGAGTTTCTTTTGAATCTCTTTTTACAAGCTATCCCTTTATAGGACTCCCCATCCTTATGGAGTTTCTTTAGGCCCAGGTCTGACTCCTTCAAAATAGACTTGACTGCCAAGTTAATTCGCCCGTTCAAGCTCATTAAGAATATGTGAATGGGCATCCGCATTGGTGGTAGGTTATCTCTTTCTCGTACCATGCGGAATAATACGAGAAAGGATCACTCTCTTTTCTTTTGAATTGAGAAGAGTATTCTCAGGTATAGGTTTATCACTTTTTCGGACCTGAGGGACTAAATTTATGGAAAAGGAACACCCGGTTTGAACTTAGTTTTCTCTTTTTCGTGATCTGGACCCAAACATGAAAAAGATTTCGAGTGTACTTTGTGTCTTTGTCATGCTCGTTAAACACTTAAGAACAAAGCAACGAGTTTATTGTTGTAAGCCCCATTTCTCGTAACCAAATGGATCTTTCCAAGTGATCTTGCTTTCCTTCACACTCGTAAAACTCAAGCTATTTTATGCTGTTCTGGAAGGAGCGTTGGGTAGGTGGTAATTTAACCTTTTTCGGACCTCCCTAACTAAGTACAGAAAAGGTTCACCTTTTCTTCTTTGAAAGTTAAGAGAGTTCTTCTGTGGTATGTTTTATACTTTTTCGGCCTCATGAGACTAAATTGGAGGAAAAAGGACCCCCCTGGAGTCTTCTCCGGAGTTTCAGACTCTCTAAATGTGAAAACACCGGTTGAGCATGTACTAGTTCGGGCTCATTAAATCCACGAATCAATGACACTATCAAGCATTATTTTCCCATCTCTTCAATCTTGTTAAAAAATGAAGAGGGAACCGAGTTGACTTTCCTGGACTCGTTAAAATTTAACAGGGAAGGTAAGGAAGAAGTTTTCTCTTGTTTTCAGTAATGGTAGCATGTCCTCCTTGAACATAGCACTCTTTGTTTTCCAATATCCATGTTTCAATGATTACTTTTCCATTCAGCTTTTACCTTGAGTTTCTTACTCCTTCTCTTGTTCGTTATACCTAGGGAATCTGATCATGTCTCCTACATTCCAGATAGGTCTAGTTGTTCCATCTATAAGTTAACCACTGCCTTGGGTCATCTCTGTGTTGTGCTAATTGTTCAAGGACTCTACCCAATGTCTGATCTATAGCCTGATCCCATCATTGTTATATCTGTTATCTATTGTGTCTCCCTTCTTTTTCCCAGTTCCTAGTCACTCTTGTGATCCATTGGAGGATCTATTGCCTTCCTTATCATAGCATGGTTCCATTTCAATACTTCCTGATGACGAAGACCTATAGTTTTGACGTTTGTGCCTCAGGATTCACTTTCATCATTGGTGGATTCCTTTGCTTCAGTTGTTGATTATCATCTATTGATTGACAAACTGTTGAATCCTTTCCATGTTCGACTTCAGCTTCCCTTATTCACATGGCTTGGATTGTACTGGTTCTTTGGGATCCTTTATGAAGACCTTAGTTCCTCACCTATGGACTAAGTTGTGCAATATTATGTTCTATCCATATACAAATCCTTCATATCTTTGAAGACTAATCATTATTGTATATTGTGGCTTCGATCCACCTTTGTAATATATGTGGTTTTCATACCCGTATCATATGATGTACTCAAATCTTGTAAAGGAGCTAGTGTTCCAGTAAATTGAATATAGCATCCTCAGATGTAACTTTGTATATGACATTACTATGTATTTGTTTCAGGTACTCTCTCTATTCCATTGGATTTCTGAGTTCTCCAAAAGATAAAGATTATAATGTATTTCGGCCATCGTTTCCCTTTGACCTCACACATTAGGGGGCACCTGTTATCCACTTGAATGGCACCTCTCCATCCGAGTGCCGAAATCCCTCATGTTGGCACACAAAAGGACATCTATGGATTGAGGGTTTCCCAAAACACTATAGATGGGCTTATTATGAACTACATTCATCATCCATCCAGCTGGTTATTTTTACCCTTTTGTTATGTCAAGTCATATACGTGACTCTCTATATATGCAACTCACGTGTCATATGCGAGTCTCGGTTGTTGCATGTCGCGTATAGATGTATACGCAGGTTGCCTTTAGAGAAACTCGCGGATCATATGCAAGTTGCTAGTCTTGATAGCCGCGTATACCTACCTTTGACATTAAAAATAAAAACACACAATTACTTGAGTTTAGTTAAGTCATTTACCTTAATATCATTAACTGTCTCAACCTCCTCAACCTTTGAAACTGCCTTATTTCACCAACTATAAATACAGTCCTTGGGGAGGGTGTTGGATATATACACTAGGAGAAATTTTTTATCCTGGTGGAGTTTATACAGAAGTCTTTGGAGTAGTGGAACTCAGAATCCTTTGGCTGCAGAGGAGTCCTTGTCTTAGGCGTTGGGTTGTAATATGAAATCTTTCCATTATTGTTAATAAAGAGAATCCTTCTTCCATATTGTGTCTTGAATGTATCTCATGTATTGTGGTTTGATAAATGTTTATGTTTCAGCATCCTGTATATGATTTATCTAACCTGTTTATATATATGAATCATCTTGTATTTGGAAGATTGATCCTTGACAGGTGAAGGAGAAAGCATCCCTGAAGACTTTGGAGGAGAAGAAGAGCGGAAGAGGACAAGCTAGGATCAACCGTCGTGTATCGGGTGAGTCATTCCCATCCTTATATTTCCTTTACTGCACTTTAGATTCAATTGTCTCCAAGTTTATTGAGTATGTTGGTAACCCAAGACCTTCGGTTATAAGGTGTTTATTCCTGTACAACAGTATGGTTGGGAGGAAAATGATGGATCAATATTGATTGAAAAATCAAACAAAGAACTTGTGGCAAAGGCTTCAAGGAATACAAAAATCTTTCCAATTCCATGACCAGTTGATCAGGTCGGTCTAGTTTTTGATTCAATGTTTTATGTTATTTCTTTTGAATGGAATATTTGCAAATGAGAAAATAAATTAACTAGATATTTTGAATGAGCAGTAGAATTTTTTTATTGTTTTAACTTCAAATATACTATTATAAAAGTTTATGCATGTTTATTTAGTATATTCAATGGGCATCCTCGGAAGGACACTACATTTGGTATCAGAGCAAGGTTCAAAAAATATACCTAAGGGCTAGTGTTTTCTTTTACTCGTTAGGGGTAAAAGGTGGTTTAATTTGATACTCAAATTGATAAGACACATTGTTATATCCTAGGGGTTATTTTTGAGTAAATGATATATTGATTAAATTATACCTGCTGAGTAAATTTTTGAGATCTGATTTTTTTTAAATGGAGCTACGTTGTTTATTCCTAGAAGTATGCATGATTTGAACCATGAAATATTTTAAACAGACTATGGAGTCTTTTGTCCTTTGAACTGTTTGAATCCTCTTGTTGAAATCGCAAATGTGTTACTTTAGCTTTTTGGTTCAATTAAATTTTACCGAATTTAAGAGTTATATAGATCCTAATCCATTTAAATTTCGTTGATTCCAATATTATGGTATAAATTTAGATAAATGAGAATAGATTAAATATTCACCCTTATAATGATATTTGAATTAAAAAAAATGGTTTCTACCTCTCGTGCCTCCCTAACTGACGAAATGAAATGATTCTTCGTTGGTGTATGATGAGAGATGTTGGATCAATTGAGTTAGAATAGAAACTATAATTTTTCATAGAAATATAAGGGCATATTGACTATTAGACATCAGTTATTTGAATGGAAATCAATCCCTTGTAAATCACCCATCCAAGAAAGATATTGTGGGTTTACCTCAATGCTACAATCTACATTAATTAACCCAAAGAATACGTTGGTGATCGAGGGTTGCAACTCCATCTATTTGTAGGCATGTATTTAATATTTATTTTATTTGGTGATGATCTAATATCCATTAGTTGTGCATAATAGACAACCCGAAGTGATTTATGGTGATAGATTGCATTTCTAAGGCGAATTTTATGTTCGTTATAGTTGCTGATGCTACCATTGAAGAAGATAGAAATGATGAGGGTTATGTGGAAATCTTTTTGCAAAGAGAGAGATCGATAGTAGTCACTCCTCAGAGATATGTGTCAAACCAAGATCCCCTATATAGGTGGTGTGTAACCTAACTGAACATGGAGGGTTTGTGGAACACACAAAGTTTTGAAAAATAAAAATAATAAAATAAAGACTATAAGTTGAATGCTACTCAAATTAGAATTAGTTTATTTCCAAATACTTCATGTGTTCATGTTATTCTTTTGATAACAAATACTGAATCCTTAAACAATTAGGTGTTTATATTTTAGCCGAGGCGGTTTGTGGTAATTATCTAGATTGTAATAAATAAATAATATGTTTAATTAATAGAAAACAAATTAAGTGGATTTGGTATAAAAAATTGTGGTGACTTTAATTTAGAGTTGCAAAATTATTTTGGGACTGAACGATCTATAGCAATTGGTGTATGCTTGGCTTTAGCTATTACACATGGATATAGTGAATGTGATCCTCAAACTGATGCAAGTCACCTATCTGCACCTCTCAAGCTACAATTTATAAAAAACAATGTTTAGATTCAATCTATCATAAAGTGAATATGCATTTACAAAGTTGTCTAGTTGTTCCAAAAGAACAAGAGATTATCCATGTTGATAAAATGAAAGTTGTTTTTTTTTACTGTTGAATGCTTCCAAAAGCCATGAAAAATAAAGCCAAGATTTTCCCTTTCAATGAATACACGCATCACCAGACAAACTTTAATGGAGTCATCATGATATATATATATATATATGTATATGTATATGTATATGTATGTATGTATGTATGTATGTATGTATGTATGTATGTATGTATGTATGTATGTATATATATATATATATATATATATATATATATATATATATATATTATTGTGAAGATTCATTACTCATTCACAAGATCAACATGATGATGTTAGAATCTGGATCTATAAGACAACTCTTCAATTCCCATTAATACCTACTCACTCTCGAATTAATTCATCTTTCTTAATTATTCCTCTAACGCTCTTAATAATTGGGATTACTTTATCAATAAATCAAGTCACATAAAATGTATGGGATGAATTTATGTTTTTAACTGTGGAAAATCATGACCATTACATCTAAACTAGAATGTATAGTACAATGCTGACAATTTTGAGAACATGTTTGATCCATGAAACACCAAATGCTAGAATAATTGAGAGTCTAATGAATCCCATGGATATGTTCCAACCTAGAATCAGGCCTAGCTCTATGACGGGAAATGATCTAGTAAAAATTGTAGATGTAGGTGGTGTAGGTTGTCATATTTGTTTGTTGTAGTGATTGTCAAGGTCAAAAAATTGTGTTCTCGTAGGAAAATCTATTTATATTTTCCCTTTGACTACAAAATCCAATGCCATGTTGATAACTGCAACCTATTGTTTAAAAATATTATCCCAGTTGGATTTTTCAGTTTTCTATATAGCTTGCGTGACTTTTACATAGTTTTTCATAATGTTAACTAGGTGCACATTACCGACCATCAATCATAAAATTATAATTTTGGATTATTTCCAATTAAAACATTTAAATTCCAAAGTTGAATCTATTACATTTATGTATAAAAACTAAGAATATAAAAAAAGATAACTATTAACCATGCATAATAGCTTCCAGTGATGCATGGATGACCATAACTCATAAGTTAAACTTAACTTTCTATCAAGGTTTCTCAAAAAAATTATTCACAAACTGGAGTTGTTGAGATAAGATCGATAAACAATGTGTTATGCTTTTGATCAACAATGTTTAGAGTTTTAGTTGTGCAAAGCTTGCGAGCCAACCCACAATGGTGTTGTGTGCATGGACTACATTGGTCGATTAGAAAGACACGACTGAGTGTGTAGGTGTACCAATGTTTCCATACTTGAAAACTCTTAGTGCTATGGAATATGAGTGGGATGGAATATGCGCGAGTGGTATGAGTGGGATGGAATATGGGAAAGAGCCGTGTGAATTATTAATGCCTTGTGCTTTAAGTATGTTAAATGTTCTAAGTATGTGATTTAGGTATAGGTTGAATGCATAGTTAATACGTCTAAGAGTATTGGAGTTTGTTGACATGGGAGTGCACAATTAGTGAAATTTGTGGCATGCATTATTTTAAATAAAGTTATTTCATAGGGATATGTAAGTGTGGAGGTGGTTGAATAATGAATCTTATATGATTCCAAAGGCTACATACATAACATGTAACTTGCATTATATTTCTCAATAAGATTTATTATATGTATTATAAATTTTTATATGCATTATGTAAAGGGTTTATGTTGGTAATATGCATGTTAAGTTCATTAACTGCATACGATTTAATTGTAGAAAGGTCAAATACTTAGGTTAATAAATAAATGTATTTCATGTGTGGATATATGAAGGTTTAAAGTCATTTAAATGGATGCGATTTTATTGTCGACAGGTTAAATGTTTCATGTTATGAATAAAGGGACTTTATATGTAAAAGAGTGAATGCTTATGTCACTAAATAATGAGAGTTATATATTCATGTATTACATACATATTAAGTATACTTGTGAAATGGGTATATGCATACATTTAATTTGAACATATGTGGAGGTATGTTTTATATATATATATATATATATATATAAGCCTCAAGGGGTATCTCAATTACTTCCAGATTTTTCAGGATCAAGATATGATATGGTTGAGGCAAGGGGTTCAACTCTTTAAGTCCTTTGAATTTAGGAATAGATCTAATGCTAACAGGGTGAGACTTTTTCAAGTAGACCCTTCGGCTTGAATTCATTGATGTATTGATTTCTTAATTTGTGAACCACTTAAAAAAATGGTATATATAGTATTGTTTATGTATATTTATTAACTATTTATAGATATTATAATGGTTGAGAAATCTTAATACATTGCAAAGTGAAAATTATATAATCTTCCATGAATCTTATCTATCATAATTGTGTATTGATTTGTAGTTCTGTAAAATTTTCTTATGGATATATTTTATATTACTGTTCTTGGGCATGGATATATTTGATATCAATGTTCTTGGGCATGGATATATTTTATATGAATGGATACATTTGTTAATGCTTTCAGTTTACCTACCTATTGGGAACTCTAAACGAGTTCATAAAGGTCGTGAGTGATGCTAATGTATAATTAGAAATTTCTGTAGTTAGAACAAATGTAAGGAAATCTGGCATTGGAAGAGAGACATCATTGTTAGTAAGAATAACAGTGCATGCACGACATACCTGTGGCATCAAACACTAATGCTCCTATAATCGTTAATAATGTTTGTTTATAATGTTCAGTTTAGTACTTTAAATGATACTATTTATTTTTTAATTACATGGATAATATGTATTTGTTAAATCAAGGTGTGAAGATAAATTGTTGATCGAATGAAATACTTATAAGGGGTTCAAAATAATACGTAGTAATTGGTAAATATGGAATGGATGACGCCTTGGTGGACTTGAATAGTTGTAAAAGAGCATTCTAATTGTAATATCAACATGTAAAGGAAAGATTTTAATTTAATTGTTTGTTAAACATTCTAATCTTATAAAGTGAGTTAAGGAGAGTTTCTTTTTATTATGTACCTTAATTTATAATGGATTTGTTGAAAAGCTTTCAAGGCTTGTATAAAGATTTATTTAAAGGAATATTTTTACCATATATATAGGTTGGTTATAAATGAAGGAAGCATGCGTAAGACTCGTGTGGAATAAAATAAATTTTTAATTGTTTCAAGTTTATGTTTGTTGGTTTACACGGAGGGAATATGGATAATCTTGGTGATTGTTGCATGCCAACTAAGAGAGAAAGGAAACTATTTTTAGAGACTGTAAAGAAATAATTGCGAGAAATAAAGTTATGGGAGTTTGAAATCCAATGAGACAAAGAGGAACATGGAGAAAGGGAATAATATAGAAACTAGGAAAATATGAATAATTAATAAAGAATGTAGTTTTGAAAAAAATTAACTAACAAGATACAAAAAAATCTCTTTTTTTCCAAGACTTCAATAGGCAGTCGATGGGGAAAAATAAACTTAGGATTTGAAAAATGAGTTATCAATCCACAAAACCAATAAAAACAAGGATTTTATGAAATTTATTAAAATCCAAAACATAGTACATATAGTTAGAATGAATAATACTCCATGAGAAAAATCATAACCTTAAAGGTTACCTTAGTGAATGAATGGGGCTCCCATTTTAGCAACTAAAATGGGATCTGTTGCTTCTAGCAACAAATGGTGACTAATTAGGTGAAGTAGTTATCTCAGTACAAATCATCCTGAGAATTTCAAACAAGATATGTCAGTTAGAAAAATATTTGAGTCTATAATCAACAGTGGGTTCATAAGAGTACAACCAGATATCGCAAAATTAATATATATAATTGTTATCTTTCCAACATAAAATCACTGATAATGATACTTAATAGATGAGATAAGCTCAGAAGTAACAAGGAATCCTTGTAAGTAAGATGTAAGCAGAGGAGGGAAGTTTGTGATAAGCCTCTGAGTTTTTTTTATCTATTTCAATACCATCAACGAGTAACCACCTTGAATGAAGATTGTTTATTAGTGAGTATATACATAAACTTTACACACACACAGAGACATAAAGAAATAGAGCCACAAATTATTTAAAACAATACCACTTCGTTGGTAAGGCACAATGCCATACACAAATCCTACCTAGAAACTAAATAAGATAGCTTTGTCATGAGACTCCTTGTCATTTATTTTTTACACTAAAATCAATTTCCATGGATTGTTAACCACCTATTGGTAATTCCAATCCATAATAGGACCCATGAACATGGTCATGCTAGCTCATGATAAGAGCCCATCTCCTTGAATACAACAATTTCCAGTTGAAAACAAAACAAAAAAACATTACTTACAATGTAAATTGCAAGCCATTACCCTAGCTTGGTAACCATCTAGTGGTAATGTCATTCACTGAACATGTCTATGAACATTATAGGTTGGCTTCTAATCAGACCCCCTATGTTGCAATTCACAATGATTTAGATGGTTTTATTCAGTCTCAAGGTGATCATGGTGAGATCAGAAAAGAACAAAGGTTGAGGAGGTTGTAAAGATTTACTGTGAATCACTAATGAAGCATCTGAGAGGAATACCAGACTACTCCTAAAATCTCAATCATCATTATGAGGGTTTGTAAAGATAGTTATCCTGGGATGGGAAGAATCTATTTAAAGAGTTGCCATAGATATTTGATTGTATTACCATGAAGGAACTATTTCATATATAATTTGAGTAAAGGTTTTTTGACATATCCAACTTGAAATCCCTCATTCAGAAATTTTGAAGATGAACTTCTCACCAACTGTAACCAACTATTGTTTCAATACATGTTTTGTAAAAAAAGTAAAACAAAAGAAGAACTCAATCAGAAAATAAAATAAACCAGGAAAATCCAATCAAAGGAAACACACCTATGTACATATAAAAAAACACTTTTCTTAAGCAAATTACTTTTTGCGGAGTTGGATGTTCACTAGATAGGTCTTAGGGAAACCCTCCAGTGACTGCAACCGAACAGTACCAAGGGTAATATTTTCTGTAATAGTTAATGGCCCTAACCACAAATGTTGAAACTTAGTATAGTCATTCTTTTCTTTATGGGGTTTGGGTCATTTTAGTACCATATCCCCGAGCTGAAAATCTCAGTCGGTCGAAGAATTTTCATCAAAATGTTGAAATATTGTAACTTCGAAGAATATTCTATATGTATCTTTTGTGGTCCCCGATGGTCCTACCGGGAGAACCACTTGTATTACATTGTACCCCAATGCTCCTAATCGGAAGAACTAATAAGAGTCATGAGGTAGTCCCCTCTAATTGTAAAGGTGGGTCATCAACACCCCAGTGTGGTTACTTGAGCCTACATGTGTAACTCGAACCTACATGATTTAACTCGAGCCTACATGTCACATGAGTTAACTTAAGTGAACGGATGAATATAAATAGAGGTGTAGTGCTCCTCATTTGATATATATACACTCACTTGGAATAGCGCACTTGTGGAGGAGAGAAGTTGCTAGAGAAGGAGGAGAATCAGGTTTTTGATCTCCTTGTTGGCTTTACCTTTTTCCCTTTTTGGGGCATCTATATTGAGGAAGCTTTTGCTGGGTTTTTCCCTTTAGGGTTTTCCCAGGATAAATATGTGTTGTTCTTGTGATTCTGTTTCTTTCAGTGATCCTGTTTTATATGCTTTTATTATGAAAAATGAAATGATATACTGATGTCTTAGCTAAGCATATGAAAATTTAACATGGTATCACAGCTAACTTGAATAGGGAAGCTTTCACAAGCTATAGAAGCTAGGGATTCTTATTTTTTGGTTCTCTCTCCACAATCAATCAGCAAAAGAAGGCTAGGCTGACTCTCTGTTGAAGGGTGCATCATTCTGTCGAAGCGGCATTCGATTCCGACCTTTTCAGTTTTTGGTGCGGGAAATTAGGGCTTCTTACTGAAGAGGATTTTTTCTTGTGAGCCTGGAATAGGATTTATCTCCTCATAAAAATCGAAGGTTAGAGACCTGGATCAAGATTTTTGGTTGGGTGAATCTCCAGGAAATTCAAACCCTAGTTTGACCCCGAGCTAGAAAAACCCTAAATACTAAAACTGCTAAGTTTTGGTACATTCGCTATATATCGATTTTATCAAAGGCTAAGGAGCTAAAAAATTTATAGGACGAATACAACATCCTTCAGTACACTGTGTCAAAATTTGAGCCTCAGAATCGCAATATTCTGGAAGATATGATCCCTCCAAGTTAGGGTTCCAGCCTCCTCCAGAATTCATCCCTAAACAGGACACCTGGGGACATTTGATATAGCATGGGATACAGAGGTATAAATTAAATTCCTGAAGATGTTCCAGAAATATCAAGTACTTTACTTTCTGTGATCCAAATTTCATAACCTGAAGATGAAACAGTGACACGTGGAAGTCCGTACAACTTCACTGGTTGGAACAGTCCTGTAATAGGTCACCGTGGGAAAAGAATCATAAATCCCAATTGGTGAATCCAATTCTGATTAAACCTATGGTGTTGAATCAGGAACATACAAGGTCACCTCATTGTGAAATTTCAGACACAGAGGAGCATAAATTTAGGAGATATCACAGAAACAAAGACGGGAATTTTTGCAAAAGCTGAATTGTCTGATTTGAAAGTTGAAGAATTGAGACTTCCAGAATCCAAGTACATCAGCCATCTCACCTCATTCAAGCACATATCCTGGTAAGGTCAGTTTCTCATTTCAGAAAAAATTCAATTTTTTATTTTGTCTAACAAGATGACTTCAAGCACCAAGCTTGAAGACAAGCTAGAAGGCATAGAGAATTTTCGAGCATGGAAATACAGGATTGGTCTCATTCTCCAAGAGAATGATCTTGATAAGTATGTCAAAGAGGAAGTGTCAGAACCTGAAGAAGCTGAAGCCAAGGATAAGCACAAAAAGGATATGATTAGGGCATAAAGAATTATTGCTGACCCCATTAAGTATCACTTGATTCCTCAAGTGCCATCCAAGAAGACTCCAAAAGAAATGTATGATGCCCTTTCCAGAATGTTTGAGGGAAGAAACATCAATAGGAAGATGAATCTAAGAGCTCAACTGAAGAGCACCAAGATGAGTCATGGAGAATCCATCCAAGACTACTTTTCAAGGGTCTCCCACATCAAAGAGAAACTAGAAGCTATTGGAGATAAGCTTGATGAAGATGAATTGGTTATGACTGCTCTCAATGGTCTCACTAGACCATGGGAATCATTCATCCAAATGATGTGTTCCAGGAAGGAAAGCATGCGGTTCGATGTGGTATGGGAAGATTGCATTCAAGAGGAGACTAAAGTGGCCAATAGAGAAGCATTACTAAAAGAGGATGATCAATCCCTAGCCACACATACTAGAAAAAGAAGAAGGAATCAACCCATATTCAAGAAAGGAAATCACAAAGAGCATCATCCCCCCAGAAGATTCCAAAGATCGAAAGAAATTCTATCAAGTAAGGACTACTCTGGTTTTCAATGCTTCCACTGTGACAAGATAGGACACATTGCTAGAAACTGTCCTATAAAGAAGCAAGAATATCAACAGAGGATCAACAACAACAAAATATATCATGCTCATCTAGCTGAAGATGAGGATGAAGAAGAAGAAGATGAAGAACCTTCGAGAAAGCAAGCAAGAGAAGAAGATGTGGAAGAATATATACTGTTTTCTACTCTCTCTGGGTCGGTGACTCCTGGAGAAGACACTTGTCTTATATACAGTGGTGCTTCAAAGCACATGACGGGACAAAAGAAAACTCTGTCCAAACTTGAAGAAAAGAGCTCTCCTCAGAAAGTATCCCTAGGAGATGACTATCAATATCCGATCAAAGGAGTTGGTGAAGCAAGCTACAAACTTGAATCAAGTAATCCCTTAAAAATTAAAGATGTATTATATGTACCTGGTTTAAAGAAAAAATTACTTTCTATCTCAGCTTTAGATAAGAAAGGATTCAGAGTTGCTTTCATAGATGGTCAAGTACTTATGTGGCCCAAAGGAAAGAATATTGAAGATGCAATCATCATTGGTGAAGAAGAAGGGGGATTGTATAAACTCAAGGGGCACTCAAAAACAACCTTTGTGCATGATTCCACTGGCCCTAGTGAACTATGGCATAGAAGGCTTGCCCACATCCATTACAAGGCTCTACCTCATGTGAACAAGGTAGTGATGGGATTACCGGACATGAAGATCCAACATGAAGGCATTTGCAAAGGATGTGCGAAGGGAAAGAACATCAAGAATCCATTCCCGAAGAGTGAAACAAAATCAAAAGGTACATTGGAATTGATTCATTCAGATGTATGTGGTCCAATGTCTTACACATCCCTAAGTGGCTTTGAATACTATATCACATTTATTGATGATTTTTCAAGAAAGACTTGGATATACTTCTTGAAGGAAAAGAGTGAAGTGTTTGAGAAATTCAAGGAGTTCAAAGCCTTGATAGAGAATCTTTCTGACAAGAAAATTAAGATTCTTCGATCAGACAATGGAGGAGAATACACCTCAAAAGAGTTTGATACTTTTTGCAAAGATGCAGGAATAAAAGGAGAGCTAACTACTCCTTACAATCCTCAACAGAATGGGGTAGCAGAAAGAAAGAACAGAACCATCATGGAGGCAGTGAAGACAATGATATATGACCAAGATCTTCCAATGCACCTATGGGCAGAAGCGGCAAGAACTGCTGTATATGTACAAAATAGAATATCACACAGTGCTCTTGGGTTCAAAACTCCAGAAGAGATATTCACAGGAAAGAAGCCTGAGGTAATTCATCTCAAGATATTTGGTTGTCTAGTATATATCCATATACCAAAAGAGAAAAGAACCAAATTAGACCCTACCGGAAAGAAGGGGATATTTGTTGGATATTGTGAAGTATCCAAAGCATTTAGAATCTACATTCCTGGATTTTGCCACATAGAAATCAGTCGAGATGTGACATTTGATGAAGAGATAGCTCTCAAGAGATCCAGGAAGTGCCAACTTGAAGAAGTGTATGAAGAAGAAACACCACCCAAAAATAAAGAAACTACATGTCTCCCTGAAGATGAGGCTCCTGAAGAACATGACATGGCAGAACCACAAGAACCTCCCATGATGGAGATTTCAAGAAAAAGAAAGCCTGCTTGGACAAGAGAAATTTTACGAGAGGTAGAAAGATATGGAGCTCCTGAAGGCTCTACAAGGGAAAGAAAGAAACCTAATACTTTTTCCAACTATATAGACTTGATGTGTGATCTAGTAGAACAAGAACCTACAAACTATGAAGAAGCAGTACAGAAGAAAGAATGGGTAGAAGCAATGACTAAAGAATACCAGTCAATAATGAAGAATGATGTATGGGATATAGTTCTCAAACCAGAAGGAAAAAGTATAGTATCCTCCAAATGGATATTCAAAATCAAGCATGCAGCTGATGGAAGTATTGAGAAGTATAAAGCAAGATTTGTGTCCAGAGGTTTCTCTCATAAAGAGGGAATTGATTATGAAGAGACATTTGCTCCTGTAGCATGATATACTTCGATTAGAACTATCATGGCCCTTGCATCCATAATGAAGTGGGACTTACACCAGATGGATGTAAAAACCGCTTTTCTGAATGGTGTTATCGAAAAAGAAGTCTACATAGAACAGCCTCAAGGATTTGAAGTTGAAGATAGACGTACTCATGTATGCAAGTTAAAGAAGGCCTTGTATGGTCTTAAAAAAGCTCCTAGAGCTTGGTGTGAGATGATAGATAGTTTCCTGGCAAGCATGGGCTTTACCAAGAGTAAGGCTAATCCTAACCTTTATCTCAAGGTTATAGAAGATGAACCTGTCATCCTACTACTATATGTGGATGATTTATTCTTGACAGGAAATGAGAAACAGATTATGAAAAACAAGAAGAGACTAGCAGAAGAATTTGAGATGAAAGACCTTGGGTTAATGCACTATTTCCTAGGTCTGGAAGTATGGAAAAGTTCAGAAGGAATCTTTCTCAATCAAGGAAAGTATGCAGTAGAGATATTGAAAAGATTCAACATGTTGGAATGCAAATCCTTGTCCACTCCCATGGATTCCAACCTGAAGTTGTTAACAGATGACTCATCAGAGTTAGTGGATGTGACCCTTTACAGACAGATCATTGGGTCATTGATGTATTTGACAAATACCATGCCAGACATTTGTTTTGCTGAGATCACCTTAAGTCAATATCTAGTTCAACCTAGACGGGTTCACTTGGTAGATGCAAAACATGTGATGAGATATTTGAAAGGAACTATAGACTTTGGTCTATATTATGATAATAGTCATGAGTATAGATTGTATGGCTATACAAATGCATATTGGGCCGGAAGTATCTCAGATAGAAAAAGCACATCAGGTGGATGTTACAGTTTGGGATCTGCTATGATCTCATGGTTTAGCAGAAAGCAATCCAGTGTTGCACTGAGTACAGCCGAAGCAGAATATATAGCAGCTTGCTCTGCTAGTTGTGAAGCCATATGGCTTCGGAAGCTACTGTCAGGATTATTCAACCTAGAGATGGAAACTACCGTGATTCTATGTGATAACCAAAGTTGCATAAAGATGACAGAGAACCCTGTGTTTCACGACAGATCAAAGCACATAGAAATCAGATATTTCTACATTCGAGATATGATGCAGAAGGGAGATATAAAGCTTCAATACGTGAGTACTGATGAACAAGTTGCTGATGTATTGACAAAGCCTCTATCCTGAGTGAAGTTCGAACACTTTCGAGACAAGCTTGGTGTGGTTCAAAAGGATCTTCCCTGAAAGGGGGAGTAGTGATGTTGTTGCAGTGGGATTGTATCATCCCTGGGCACTTGCCCTAAAGTTATCCAGAGACCTCGGTCTTCGAGAATGAAGCAGGATTGTATCATCCCTGGACATTTGTCCTAAAGTGATCCGTAGACTTTGGTTTTCGAGAATGTGGCAGGATTGCATCATCCTTGGACGTAAGTCCTAAAGTGATAGGGAGTGATTATCCCGCAATTGTATCCGGTGACTTCGGTCATCGAGAATGTGGTAGGATTGCATCATCCTTGGACTCAAGTCCTAAAGTGATAGGGAGTGATTATCCCGTAATTGTATCCAGTGACTTCGGTCGTCAAGAATGTGGTAGGATTCCATCGTCCTTGGACTCAAGTCCTAAAGTGATAGGGAGTGATTATCCTGTAATTGTATCTGGTGACTTCAGTCATCGAGAATGTGGTAGGATTGCATCGTCCTTGGACTCAATTCCTAAAGTGATAGGGAGTGATTATCCCGTAATTGTATCCGGTGACTTCAGTCATCGAGAATGTGGTAGGATTGCATCATCCCTGGACTTTAAGTCCAAAAATGATCCAAATACTTTTTGTCTTTGAGTTGTGGATTGCAGGTTGTTACTGATGATGATGATGCCGTACTAATCGACAGATCAGAATATGATGATGATGATGTTGCTGATCGAATAGTCAAAGTGCTGAAGATGTTGCTGATCGAAAGGGTCAAAATGCTGAAGATCTTGTTGCTAGTCGAATAGTCAAAGTGCTGAAGATGTTGCTGAGAGAAAGGTCAAAATGCTGAATATGTTGTTGCTGGTCGAATAGTCAAAGTGCTGAAGCTGTTGAAAGATCCAAGTGCTGAAAAATGTCGCTGCTAATTGAAAGATCAAAATGCTGAAGATGTTGCTGATGATGAAGATTGAAGATTGAAGATTAAGACTACATGATGTTGAAAAGCTTCCAATGATTTATAGATGTGTTACCCTACTGATGTTGATGATGTCCCCTATATCTACTCTTGTTGTTGTTGATGTTGCTGTAGAATACCCTTCTCGTTAAGGGGGAGTGTTGAAATATTGTAACTTTGAAGAATATTCTATATGTATCTTTTGTGGTCCCCGATGGTCCTACCGAGAGAACCACTTGTATTACATTGTACCCTGATGCTCCTAATCGGAAGAACTAATAAGAGTCATGAGGTAGTCCCCTCTAATTGTAAAGGTGGGTCATCAGCACCCCAGTGTGGTTACTTGAGCCTACATGTGTAACTCGAGCGTACATGATTTAACTCGAGCCTACATGTCAAATGAGTTAACTTAAGTTAATGGATGAATATAAATAGAGGTGTAGTGCTCCTCATTTGATATATATACGCTCACTTGGAACAGTGCACTTGTGGAGGAGAGAAGTTGCTGGAGAAGGAGGAGAATCAGGTTTTTGATCTCCTTGTTGGTTTTACCTTTTTCCCTTTTTGGGGCATCTATATTGAGGAAGCTTTTGCTGGGTTTTTCCCTTTAGGGTTTTCCCAGGATAAATCTGTGTTGTTCTTGTGATTCTGTTTCTTTCAATGATCCTATTTTATATGCTTTTATTATGAAAAATGAAATGATATACTGATGTCTTAGCTAAGCATATGAAAATTTAACACAAACCACTTCTTAACCAATTGTTGATGTTAATACAATTTTTTTCTATAATTCTCTCTCTCCTCTTCTAATTCAAGCAATATGTCAATTCGATTCTTAAGAGGGGAGGATTCATCATCCTATGAGAAAGATTGAGCTAATTGCAATGATGAAATGATGATTTTTGAGGGAAGGACATATTCCTTTCCATAAACAAGGTAATAAGAGAGTTCCCAATGGAAACTTTAGGAGTGATACAATCACCCCATAGGGAATTAAAGAGCTTGGTGTCCCAGTCCTTGTGGTGTGTAGACACAGTTTTATTTAATATGTTGATTAGATTTTCATTGGAAGATTCTGCTAATCCACTCCCTTGAGGGTAATAGTTTTCAAAATAGTTCACTTTGATCCATTTTTCAATGGAATACTGAGTAAGATCAATGGAATTAAAATAAGATGCGTTTTCAAACACTAGAGACTTAGGGAATCCAAACATGGTGACAATATTACTCTCTAAAAAGGACAAAACTGAGTTATTATTAGCAATTTTGTGTCCTCTGCTTGTTTCCGAGTCAAAACAACAACATAATAAAAATCAGTGGCAAACATGTATAAAATGAAATCCTTGTCAAAATATGGGGGAATTAATGTAGGAGCATCCATAATAGCTTTCCTGATATTGAAAAATGCATCCTTTTGAAAGGAAGACCATTGAATTAAAACATCCTTTTTAATTAGATCCTGCATTGGCTCAACAATCTGTGCAAAATTTGGCACAAATCTCCTAACAAAATTGATCTTACCAAGAAAATATTGAATGCCCTTCTTCGAACTCGAGAAATGGAATCTACATTAAATTTGATCTCAAAGGAATCTATGAACTAATGAAGAACTCACAAGAATATTACACAAGCAATTTTACTCAAAATATTATATAAAACGGTGCAATAATGATTTACAGTTGTATATGCTTTCGTTAATCAAAAGTAAAAATGGAGGATTAATCTAGTATAATACATTGGTATTAATAGCCTGTCAATTTGAATACATGAGAGAGAAATTTGAATTGATTGAATCAACCTAACTGAATGGATAACTGGACAGGTCTAAATCACTATCGTGGCCTAACTAGTTAGCTCTGGTTGTCTAAATCAGTGCCTCAATCATCTAGAATCAGTTAACTAGTCAAACTAAATGCAGTAGGTGAGGAAAGGCGCCTTCCCACATGTAGTTAATCAATGACTGGTGCTAATATAATATAACTGGATCTAAATAAATGTAACTAACTCTTATCTAGGCTTGATTAGTCACCGACTCAACTCAACTGAAGGAGGTTGGTTCTGGCACTCTCCATGGCTCCTAAAATGTAGGGATTGGTCTATGAGGATCCTAAACTGATGCATGCAAGTGCAGTTAGTGGCAGTTAGCCTCAACTATTGTTCCCCATAGTCTAGTAACTTGTACATGTGGCCCAATTAGGCCATGTTGACACAATGGTGCTAGTGACTCAATAATGACTGAAAAGGCTCCTATTTTAGGCATAATTGACCAATTTGGATGACGGAGGATTATAATCCTAACACCCGCCTTGAATGCTAACATGGAAAATTTGTGGGACTTGGTAACTAATACCATAGTCACCCATTACAGCTAAAATAAAAAATTAACTGCTTAATACAAATAAGGAAATGGGGAAAAAACCACTTGGGAAAAAATTCCCCCCTTAAACTAAGTAGGTATAATCAGGATTCAAGTTAAAAAAACTTGAGAAAATGTTGTTACAACCTTCATCTCTGTGATGTAGAAAATCATCATGCATGTTTTTATGTGCATAGGCATCCTGGGGCATGGCATGTATACTTCTCCATCTTCTCCCAAAATGATGATGGGAGGAAGGAGGAATGTAACATTTTCCTCTTTTTGGAAGAAAAGAGGTATGATCCACTTTTTTCTTCTGAGAGAATTGTAGCTGATTAGGATTTTCCATGCAGCATCTCACTAGGATTTTGTTGCATCTCTCTGAAGGAAGTGAGATTGCATGACATACCGCAAGGTTCTCTTTCTGAAACTAATTTCTTGTCCTATTTGTGTCAGATGGATTTTCAGTAATCTTCCTAGCTTCCCAAATAACTGTTGGTGCCCATTTGGGCTTAGGATTGGGAGTAGGAATGGTATTTGGATCTGAATCACCCTGAACTTCAATCCCATAAAGTAATACAACTAAGTTGTCTACTTTTGGTTATGAAATACTAGTGGAAACTGCAAAAGGAATAGATAAAATGTTTTTACCTCCCCTTTCAAGTGGCAGGTAAAACTTCACTGGATTTGAAAATGGCAGAAAGTGTGAGAATTCATATGCCTTGGAGGCATGATTTTCAACACAATTATCTATGATGTTCCCAGTAGAGATATCTATGATCTCCACTGATTCAGGACAAAATATCACTCGCTTTAGAGGACCAGTGTGAGTCATCTAGTATACAGATATCTGATTTGCAGCTAAGGATGGAACATAAAGTAAATCATTGAACTTTCCATGTTCAAACTTGATATAACCCTTCCCTTTGGATCGAATTTTATTTTCATTACCCATGTAAATGATAGGACAATCAATAGACTGTAATGAAGAAAATGATTGTCTGGATGTAGCCATATGATTCGAAACTCCAAAATCTACTAGGAGAGCATTTTTTTTTAACAGCTAGCCTTCAGTGCATGGCATATTTCCTCATGCTCTTCAGTATTTTCTCCATGGTCACCCCTCCTTATGTCGGCTAGTAGATTTATTTTATTTTGATATAGGAGAAGAGCCATTTGATCTATAGTTCTCCTCATAGAGGAGCTTTCTGGATGAAAGCCCCTTCCACAGCAAGAACACAAGATCTTTTCTTTGCCCTTATTTTTGCTTCTCCCCAATCCTAAGGACTCATCTGACTTCTCATTCTCCTTAGAAGGCTCATTCTTTTACTTCCCCTTTCCATTTCTAGCTTTGGATCCTCCAGTAAACAGAGCTTTATCTTTGGAAGATTTGATGATCCTCATTTGGACAGGCTTGTCATGCTCATTGGTGATAGACTTAATGAATGCAGTGAGAGTTGGCATCTTCCAATTCGGTGTTGTGAGTTTCCAGGTATGAAAGGTTGATACAAATACTAATTAATATGCACCAACTTTTGAGAGGATGGCAAGAATGAGTTGATGATCCTCCTTCTCAAACTCTACACAGCTTCAACTGGAGCACCAAGTGCTTGAATTTGGTGAAGAAATCATTTTGAGTTTCAAATTTTCCCTAGTGAAGAGAAATCAGCTCATTCTCTAGCTGGAAAATCATCAGGTCATCTTTCTTATAAAAAAGGGAAGCAAGTTGATCCCAAATTTCCTTAGGAGTATTCAATCCAGTGATGTGGAAGAGAATATCCTTAGCAATAGAAAGGAACAAAAATTCAAAAGATTTATCAAGCTTATTCCAGTATTTTTCTTTGTCAACATAATGAATCGGCTCTACCTCCATATCCATTGTTACTCTATAGAGTCCTTTGGAGTGAAGCTGAATCTTAATGTCTTCCTTCCACTAAGGGTAGTGCAAAGGAGTGAGAGGATCCATAGAAGGATCCATTATGATGTTGTAGAGAATGCAGTGAAGGAGACTGAAAAACCTGCAAATCATAAGAGAACAGAAAAAGTAAGGTCGGAAACGTTCATTTTTCGAGTTTGCTTCACATCTGTCTTAGTCAATCAAGTAAGCTTGATCAACAATTCCTTTTCCTGGGAATTATGTCATAAACTCTCCGCTTCTGGTGTAGAGTTGGAAGGAGAAATGTTTCTCAATTTGTTTTTCATCTAGCATGAAATCTATAGAAGGAGAAGTGCCTTGTCCTACCAAGGCTTTGATACCATATTAAAATTGAGCTCATAGGAATCTATGAAGCAATTAAAAACTCACAATAAGATTACACAAGCAATTTTACTCAAAATATGATATGAAACATTGCAATAATGATTTGGAGCTATATATTCTTTCATTAATCAAAAGTAAAAATGGAGGATTAATCCAATGTAATACACTAGTATTAATAACCAATCAATTCGAATACATGAGAGAGAAATTCGGCTTGATTGACTCAACCTAACTGAATGGATAACTTGACATGTCTAAATCACTATTGGAGCCTAAATAGTTAGCTCTAGTTGTATAAATTAGTGCCTCAGTCAATTAGAATTAGTTAACTAGTCTAACCAAATGTGGTAGGTGAGGAAAGGTGCCTTCCCACTTGTAGTTAATTAATGACTAGAGCTAACTGATTATAACTATATGTAACTGAATGTAACTGACTCCTAACTAGGCTTGACTAGTTACCAACAGAACTTAGCTGAAGGAGGTTGGTTCTGACACTCCCAGTGGCTCCTAAATTGTAGGGATTGGTGTAGGAGGCTCCTAAAATGATTCATGCATGTGAAGTGAGTGGCAGTTGGCCTCAACTAGTGTTCCCCACGCTCTAGTAACTAGTACATGTGGCCCAATTAGGCCATATGGATCCAATGGTGCTAGTGACTCAATAACCACTGAAAAGACTCCTATTTTAGGAATAATTAACCAATTTGGAAAAGGGAGGATTATAATCCTAACAATCAGTCCTTTCGGGATCAATTATCATTCCATCCTTGGGAACTGTTACGGAGAGAAATTCATATGGCTTGGGGTACCACAACAGACAGCTAGAATCCAGAAATCAATCTTTCCCAATATGCAATAGAAATT
>LPNX010526626.1:0-16953 GCA_001517045.1 Pseudotsuga menziesii | reverse complement strand
GAGTCATATGAGTCGGATTCAAGGCAAGGAACGGTCCAACAGTTTTGGATTATGCACACATCCCGATGTACGCGACTATAGAGGGAATATCCACGTATGTACGCGGTTATTGGGGAAAAGGACACGTATATCATTTTTCTAATGTTTTTAGGGATGGTCAATGATACATCAAAAGACAATAAATGGTCCATAGGGAATGATGAGTCTGCAGCGAGATAGGGGAAGGCCATACAATGTGTGATTCACCTAGTGTGGTGAAATCCGCTATAACAGGAACAATAAAAACTAAAATTTTACCTTTAGTTACTACAAAAATTGACTTCTTTGGATTCAGAGAAATCCCATACTTTCTGCATCTTTTAAAAGCTTGTCTCAGTGAAAACATATGATCATGTCGTTTCTTCGAATAAATAGTTATATCATCCAATTAAACAATAGAATTTTGCATCAAACCTCCGATGTTGATATCCATAGCTCTTTGGAATGTTGCACCAGCATTGAATAATCTGAAAGGCATTCTTCTGTAGGAAAATGTGCCCCAAGGTGTTGTACTAGTAGTCTGGAGTTGATTGGAGGATGTGACCAATACGTGATTATAACTGGAGAAACCATCCATGGGGGAAAACATTTCCGCACCTGCAACCCTCTATAATATATGTTCCATTGAAGGAACAAGGTAATTATCTTTCTCAGATTCTCTGTTTAAATGGTGGAAATACACACACAGTCTTATTTCCCAATCCTTCTTGTGGACACGGACTAAGTTGGAGATCCACTATGTATGTCTCACTGGGAAAATGATCCTAGCTTTTAGTAGTTTCTCAAATTCCTTTTTGATGGATGGTTTAAGATTGGTGTGCATCTTTCTCAACTTATGCTGATAGGGTTTTATGTCAGGATTCAAAGGTATGTTGTGATGCATGATAGATATGTCAAAGTTTTTCAACTCATCATATGCCCATGCAAACACATCTTTGAATTATTTACAAAGTTTATTAAATACCATTCTTCTTTTGGGGAACAACTAGCCCCTATGTTGATAAGTTGAGGGTTATGCTAAGTTTCCAAGATTAACAGTTTTAAAGTTCAGGGAATAACTATGTGTTTTGCAGTTAGGGTTACCTTTGAATTTGTCCTGCATGTCATTGTACTTCTCTAGATTTATGGCTGAATTGAATCTAGTGGTTTAGAGAGAGAGATATATTTGAATCTAGGGGTTTAGAGAGAGAGATTGGGGTTTAGTGTATTATAGAGAGAGGGAGATTTGGGCTAGGGGTTTACATGGAGAGAGAGATAGATAAAGAAAGAGAGATGGAGGCTAAGGATTGAGGGTCTAGATAGACAAAGAGAGGTAGAGGGATAGATATATTGGATGTTAGGGACTTAGAGAGAGATGTTGAGAACAATGTATTTTGGGTTAGGGGTTTAGAGAGAGAGGGAGATTGGGTGTTATAGGTTTATCAAAAGAAAGAGTGCAAGCATAAGGGATAGAGAGATTGGAGGTTAGATATTTAGAGAGAGAGAGAGATGGAGAGAAACTTATTCATGATTAGGGGTCTAGAGAGAGAGAGAGAGAGAGAGAGAGAGAGAGAGAGATTAGGTGTTGTGGGTATATAGAGTGAGAGAAAGGGACAAAGAGAGAGATATTTGAACTTAAGGGCTTAGAGAGACATAGACACACACACAGAGAGGGAGAGAGTAAGGGAGAGAGAGAGAGGGAGAGAAAGTGAGAGGGGGAGAGAGAGATATTGGATACTAGGGGCATAGAGAGTGAGAGAGATTGGAGTTTAAATGTCTATAAGAGAAAAGGAGAGAGATTTGTGGTCAAGGGTTTAGATACCTAGATATATAGAGAGATAGAGAGAGAGAGAGAGAGAGTTTGGATTTAGGGGTTTAGAGAGAGAGAGAGAAATATTGGAGTTTTGGGGATGAGAGAGAGAGATAGGGGTTTACGGGTTTAGAGAGTATGTGGGGGGGTGAGAGAGATTGGAGTTCATGTATTTAGAGTGAGATTGGGGGCTAAGAAATTAGAGAGGGAGAGACAAGTTGGGGGTTATAGGATTAAAGAAAGAGATATATTGGGGTTATGGGTTTAGAGAGAGAGATATTGAGGGCTTGGTGTTTTGAGAGCAAGTTTAGAGAGACTGTGTGTGTGGGAGAGAGATTGGAGGCCAGTTATTTAGAGAGAGATTGGGGGCTAAGAAATTAGAGAGGGAGAGACAAGTTGGGGGTTGTAGGATTAAAGAAAGAGATATATTGGGGTTAGGGGTTTAGAGACAGAGATATTGATGGTTTGGTGCTTCGATAGAGAGAGAGAGATATTGGAGGTTATGTGTTCATAGGGAGAGATTGGGTGTTGAGGATATGTAGATAGAGAGATATAGATATTGGAAGTTAATAAGGTTTTACAAAGAGAGATAACATGGGGGAATATTCATGGTTAGTGGCGTGGAGGAGAGATAGGTTAAAAGGGGGGGTATATGGGTGTGTTGTGGGAGTTTGGAGGAGAGAGATAGAGAGAGAGAGAGAGAGTTTAGGGGTTATATTTTAGAGAGAGATATAGAGATAAGGAGAGAGATTAGGGGTTAAGTTTTTACAAATAGAGAGAGAGAGAGAGAGAGAGAGAGAGAGAGAGAGAGATTTACGTTGAGGGGTTTAGAGAGAAATATAGATCATAGGTTAAGGAGAGATATTGATTGGTCATTAGGGGTTTAGAGAGAGATATAAATAAGGAGATTATGAGTTAGGGGTTTAGAGAGAGAGGTTGAATGTTAGGGTTTTATATATAGAGAGAGATTGGAGGTTAGGGATTTTGATAGAAATAAATATGTTGAGGGTTTTGGGTTCACACACAGACATAGTGATTTAGATATAGAAAGATAAAAGAGGGAGACTATGTGCGGAAAGTTGTGTGGGGAGGAATATCTAAAGAGGGCGAGGAGAAGCACATGGGTGAGGAGTGTGGATTTTTGGTGGGAGAGAAAGAAAGAGAGAGGGAAAGAGAGAGATTGTGGGTTATAAGTCTAGAGAAAGGAAGAGAGTGAGAGATAGAGAGATTGTGGGTTAAGGGTTCAAAGAAAGAGAGAGAGAGGGAGAGATTGGGAGCTTTGGTTTTATAGATAGGGAGGGATTTAGAGATATTGGAGGTTAATGGTTTAGAGAGATAGTTGGTTAGGAATTTAGAGTTAGAGAAATTAGGGTTTAGTGGATTAGAGAGAGATTGGATGTAAATAGGGATTTAGAGAGAGTGGTATCACTGAGGGAGTATGGTTGATTTTTGGTGGGGGAGAAATAGACACGAATAGAAAGGGAGAGGTAGGTGGGTGTAAAAATGAGGTTTGGGGAGAGAGAGAGAGAGAGAGAGAGAGAGAGAGAGAGAGAGAGAGGTGGGTGTAAAAAAGAGGTTTGGGGAGAGAGAGAGGGGGGAGGGATGGAGAGAGAGAGAGAGAGTGATAGAGAGAGGTTTTAGGTTAGGTTTATAGAGAGATATTTTGGATTAGGGGTTTATAGAGAGAGAGATATTGGTGGTTATGGTTTTAGAGAGAGAGGGACTAAATGTTAAAGAGAGGGATTAATTAGTTGTTGGTGGTTTAGAGAGAGAGAGAGAGATAAATATGAAGATTATGAATTAGGTTTTCATACTGAGAGAGTGTTAGAAAATATAGAATGGGAAAAAGAGATATTGTGGATTAGGGAAGTAGAGAGAAAGATATTGGTGGTTATGGTTTCAGAGAGAGAGCGAGTAGAGGTTAAAGAGAGGGATTAATTAGTTGTTGGGGGTGTAAATAGAGAGATAGAAAGATTAATAGTGTGAATTAGGTGTTCACAGTGACAGAGTTTTAGAGAAATATAGAGTGGGAGGGAGAGAGAGAGAGAAATAGAGAGAGCGAGTTTAGGCGTTAATTGATTAGAGAGATAAAGAGAGAAAGAGAGAGAGTAGGGGTTAAGGATTTACAAACAGATAGAGAGTTATTGGGGTTTAGGTGTTTGAGAGAGAGAGAAATATATATTGTGGTTGTGGTTAAAGATTTGGGGTTAAGGGTTTAAATAAAAGAGAGAACGAGATTTGGAAGTTAAGAGAGAGAGGTTTAGAGAGAGATAAAAAGAAAGTGATTGGGTGTTAGGTGTTTAGATAAATAGAGAGAGATTTAGGTTGAGGGGTTTAGAGAGAAATAGAGATCATAGGTCAAGGAGAGATATTGATTGGTTATTAGTGGTTTAGAGAGAGAGATATAGAAATAAGGAGATTACGGCTTAGGTGTTTAGAGAGAGAGGGTGAAGGTTAGGGTTTTAATAGAGAGAGATTTGAGGTTAGGGATTTGGATAGAAAGAAAGATCTTGGGAGTTATGGTTTCACACACAAAATGATTGGGGGTTAATAGGAGTTTAGATATAGAAAGAGAACATAGGGATAGTATGCATGGTAATTTGTGTGGGAAGGAATATCTAGAGGGGGGGGGGAGAAGCACATGGGTGAGGAGTGTTTGTTTTGGGTGGGAGAGAAAGAAAGAGAGAGGGAAAGAGAGTGATAGTGGGTTAGGGATTGAGAAAGAGTGGGAGAGAGTGAGAGAAAGAGCAAGATTGTGGATTCAAAAAGAGAGAGAGATTGGGATTGTTGGGTTTAGAGATAGATATAAAGAGGGATTTAGAATGGGATATAGAGATATTGAAGGTTACAATTTTAGAGAGGGAGAGAGATGGTTGGTTAGGAATTTAGAGTTAGAGAAATTAGGGTTTATGGGATTAGAGAGAAATTAGATGTTAATAGGGGTTTAGAGAGAGTGATATCATTAACGAAGTATGGTTGATTTGTGGGAGGAGGGGGAGATAGACCTGAATAAAAAGGGACAGGTAGTTGGGCATAAAAATGAGGTTTGGGGAGAGAGAGAGAGAGTGATGAGGGGTTAATTTAAGGGGGATTATGGATGGTTAATGGTGGGCATGATAGAGACATAGAGAGGCTGGGAGGGGGATGTGGGTGACGAGAGTGAGTGAGAGAGAGAGAGAGATATTTTGGGTTACGGGTTTAGAAAGAGGGATCTCAATTGTGGGTTAGGGGTATAGAGTGAGAAATAAATTAAGGTTATGGGGTTAGAGAGAGAGTAAGAGTGTGTGAAAGAGAGTGATATATTAAGAGAAGGCCAGGAGTTTATAGATACAATAAGAAATAGGTGGTTAGGGATCTAGGAGGAGAGAGAGAAAAATAGAGAGAGAGAGAGAGAGAGATTTGCATCCAATGGTTTAGAGAGAGAGAGAGATATTTGGAATAGGGATTAGGGGTCTAGATGGAAAAAAAGAGCTAGGGGGATAGAGTGATTGGATGTTATGGACTTAGAGAGAGAGATTTAGGTTGAGGGATTTAGTGAGAAATATAGATCATAGGTCAAGGAGAGATATTGATTGGTTATTATGGGTTTAGAGAGAGAGGCTAAAGGTTAGGGTTTTAGAGATAGAGAGAGATTGGAGATCAAGGATTTGGATAGAGAGAAAGATGTTCGAGGTTTTGGTTTCACACAAACACATAGTAATTTAGATATAGAAAGAGAATAGAGGGAGAGAATGTATGGTAAGTTGTGTGGGGAGGAATATATATAGAGGGTGGGGAGAAACACATGGGTGAGGAGTGTAGGTTTTGGGTGGGAGAGAAATAAAGAGAGAGATTGTGGGTTACATGTCTAGAGAGAGGGAGAGAGAGTGTGTGTGTGTGTGTGTGTGTGAGAGAGAGAGAGAGAGAGATATTGTGGGTTAGGGGTTCAGAAAGAGAGAGAGAGAGATTGGGAGTTTTGGGTTTATAGATAGAGAGGGATTTAGAGTGGGATATAGAGATATTGGAGGTTAACAATTTAGAGAGATAGTTCATTAGGAATTTAGAGTTAGAGAAATTAGGGTTTAGGGGATTAGAGAGAGATTGGATTTTAATAGGGGTTTAGAGAGAGTGATACCATTGACGGAGTATGGTTGATTTGTGGTGGGGAATGGATAGACAAAAAGAGAAAGGGAGAGATAAGTGGGTGTACAAATGAAGTTTGGCGGGAGAGAGAGAGGTTACAAGTTAGGTTTATAAAGAGAGATTGCATATTAGGGATTTAGAGAGAGAGAGATATTGGTGGTTACGGTTTTGGAGAGAGAGGGACTAGAGTTTAAAGAGAGGGATTAATTAGTTGTTGGGGGTTTAGAGAGAGAGAGAAAGAAAGATGAATATTGTGAAGTAGGTTTTCATAGTGAGGGAGTGGTAGAGAAATATAGAGTGGGAAAGAGAGAGAGAGGGAGAGAGATAAATAGAGAGAGAGAGAGAGAGAGAGTTTAGGGGTTAGTTGCTTAGAGAGATAGAGAGTGAAAGAGAGAGAGAAGGGGTTAAGGATTTACAGAGAGAGATATATATATTGGTATTGTGGTTTTCTAGAGAGATAGATTGGCAGTTATGGGTTCAAATAAAAGAGACTGAGCTTTGGAAGTTTAGAGAGAGAGACAAGTTTATAGAGAGATAAAAACAAAGTGATTGGGTGTCAGGTGTTTAGATAGAGAGAGAGAGAGAGAGAGAGAGAGAGAGACTTAGATTGAGGGGCTCAGAGAGAAATATAGATCATAGGGTCAAGGAGAGATATTCATTGGTTATTAGGGGTTTAGAGAGAGATAGAAATAAGGATATTACGAGTTAGGTGTTTAGAGAGAGAGAGATTGAAGGTTAGGTTTTTAAAGATAGAGATAGATTAGAGGTTAGGGATTTGGATAGAGGGAAAGCTTGTGGGAGTTATGGGTTCACACACACACACACAATGATTGGTGGTTAATAGGGGTTTAGATATAGAAAGAGAACATAGGGATAGTATGCATGGTAAGTTGTGTGGGGAGAAATATCTAGAGAGGGGGGGAGGAGTGTGGATTTTGGGTGGGAGAGAAAGAAAGAGAGAGGGAATGAGAGTGATTATGGGTTAGGGATCTAGAGAGAGTGAGAGAGAGTGAGAGAAAGAGTGAGATTATGGGTTTAGAAAGAGAGAAAGATTGGAATTTTTCGGTTTAGAGATAGAGATAAAGAGGGATTTAGAATGGGATATAGAGATATTGGAGGTCACAGGTTTAGAGAGGGAGAGATATGGCTAGTTAGGAATTTAGAGTTAGAGAAATTAGGGTTTAGGGGATTAGAGAGAGATTAGATGTTAATAAGGGTTTAGAGAGAGTGATATCATTAAAGGAGTATGGTTGATTCGTGGGGGGCGGAGATAGACCTGACTAGAAAGGGAAAGGTAGGTGGGCATACAAATGAGGTTTGAAGAGAAAGAGAGAGAGCGATTAGGGGTTAATTTAAGGGGGATTATGGATGGTTAGTGGTGGGTGTGATAGAGACATAGAGAAGCTGGGAAGGGGATGTGGGTGATGAGAGTGAGTGAGTGAGTGAGAGAGAGAGAGAGAGAGAGAGAGAGAGAGAGATTTGAGGTTAGGGGTTTAGAGAGAGGAATCTTGATCGTAGGTTAGGGGTTTAGAGTGAGAAATAGATTAAGGTTATGGGGTTAGAGAGAGAGTAAGAATGTGTGCAGGAGAATGAGATATTAAGAGAATGCCAGGAGTTTATAGAGACCTAAGACATAGGAAGTTAGGGATTTAGGAGGAGGGAGAAAGAGAGAGAGAGATTTGCATCCAAGGGTTTAGACAGAGAGATGGAGTTTAGAGAGAGAGGGATATTTGGGCTAGGGATTAGGAGTCTAGATGGACAACAAGAGGTAGGTTGATAGAGTGATTGGATGTTAGGGACTTAGAGAGATAAGTTGAGAACGATATATTTTGGTTTAGGGGTTTAGAGAGAGAGTTAGATTGGGTGGTATAGGTTTAGCAAGAGAAAGAGTGCAAGAGAAAGGGATAGAGAGATTGGAGGTTAGATGTTTACAGAGAGAGACAGAGAGATAGTAGGTGTTGGGGGTATATAGAGTGAGAGATAGGGACAAATATAGAGATATTTGATGTTAAGGGCTTAGAGAGACATAAACACAGAGAGAGAGGGAGAGTGTAAGGGCAAGAGGGAGAGAGAGAGAGGGAGAGAAAGTGAGAGGGGGAGAGATAGATATTTGATGCTAGGGGTTTAGAGAGTGATATAGATTGGAGGTTAAATTTTTATAGGAGAAAAGGAGAGAGATTTGGGGTCAAAGGCTTATATAGATATATAGATAAATAGATAGAGAGAGAGAGAGAGAGAGAGAGAGAGAGAGAGAGATTGTTCGTTAAGGGTTTAGAGAGAGAGAGAGATTGCGCATTAAGGGTTTAGAGAGAGAGAGATTGGGTTTAGGGGCTTAGAGAGAGAGAGAAATTGGGTTTAGGGGCTTAGAGAGAGAGAGAGAGAGAGAGAAATGGGTTTATGGGTTTAGAGAGTGTGTGTGTGTGGAAGAGAGATTGGAGGTCAGGTATTTAGAGAGAGATTGGGGGCTAGGAATTTAGAGAGAGAGAGAGAGACAAGTTGGGGGTTATAGGATTAAAAAAAGAGATATATTGGGTTTAGGGGTTTAGACAGAGAGAGATTGAAGGTTTGGGGTTTAGAGAGAGATATATATTGGAGATTATGGGTTCATAAGGAGATATTGGGTGTTAAGGATATGTAGAAGAGAGATAGAGATATTGGAAGTTAATAGGGATTTAAAAAGAGAGAGAAGAGAGAGAGAGAGAGTTTAGGAGTTAGTTGTTTAGAGAGATATATATAGAGAGAGAGAGATATTAGGATTTAAGGTTTTATAGAGAGATAGAGAGAGATTTATGTTAAGGGATTTAGAGAGAAATAGAGATCATAGGTCAAGGAGAGAGATTGGTTATTAGGGGTTTAGAGAGAGATAGAATAAAGGAGATTATGAGTTAGGGGTTTAGAGAGAGAGGTTAAAGGTTAGGGTTTTAGAGATAGAGAGAGGTTGGAGGTTAGGGATTTGGATAGAGAGAAATATGTTGGGGGTTTTGGTTTCAACCAAACACATAGTGATTTAGATATAGAAAGAGAACAGAGGGAGAGTATGCATGGTAAGTTGTGTGGGGAGGAATACCTAGAGAGGGTGGGGAGAAGCACATGGGTGAGGAGTGTGGGTTTTGGGTGGGAGATAAATAAATACATAGATTGTGGGTTACACATCTAGAGATAGGGGGAGAGAGTGAGAGAGAGAGAGAGAGAGTGATATTGTGGGTTAGGGGTTGAGAGAGAGAGAGAGATTGGGTGTTTTGGATTTATATATAGAGAGTGATTTAGAGTGGGATATAGTGATATTGGAGGGTAATGATTTAGAGAGATAGTTGGTTGGGAATTTAGAGTTAGAGAAATTAGGGTTTAGGGGATTAGAGAGAGAATGGATGTTAATAGGGTTTAGGGAGAGTGATATCATTGAGGGGCTATGGTTGATTTTTGGTGTGGGAGGGACAGACAAGAATAGAAAGGGAGAGGTAGGTGGGTGTAAAAATGAAGTTTGGGAAGAGAGAGAGAGAGGTTACACGATAGGTTTATAGAGAGAGATTGCAGATTAGGGATTTAGAGAGAGAGAGATATTGGTGGTTACAATTTTGGAGAGAGAGGGACTAGAGTTTAAAGAGAGGGATTAATTAGTTGTTGGGGGTTTAGAGAGAGAGAGATAGAAAGATGAAGATTGTGAATTAGGTTTTCATAGTGAGGGAGTGTTAGAGAAATATACAATGGGAAAGAGAGAGAGAGGGAGAGATAGAAATAGAGAGAGAGAGAGAGAGAGAGAGAGTTTAGGGGTTAGTTGTTTAGAGAGAGAGAGAGTAGGGGATAAGGATTTACAAAGAGAGATATATATTGGGATTGTGGTTTTGTGGAGAGAGAGATTGGGGGTTATGGGTTCAAATAAAAGCAAGAATGAGATTTGGAAGCTCATAGAGAGACATGCTTATAGAGAGATAAAAACAAAGTGATTGGGTGTTAAGTGTTTAGATAGATAGAGAGTGAGATTTAGGTTGAGGGGATTAGAGAGAAATAGATATCATAGGTCAAGGAGAGATATTCATTGGTTATTAGGGTTTAGAGAGAGATAGAAATAAGGAGATTATGAGTTTGGTGTTTAGAGAGAGAGAGGTTGAAGGTTAAGTTTCTAAAGATCGAGAGAGATTGGAGGTTAAGGATTTGGATAGAGAGAGATCGTGGGAGTTATGGGTTCACACACACACACAATGATTGGAGGTTAATAGGGGTTTAGATATAGAAAGATAACATAGGGATAGCATGCATGGTAATTTGTGTGGGGAGGAATATCTAGAGGGGGGGGGAGAAGCACAGGGGTGAGGAGTGTGGGTTTTGGGTGGGAGAGAAATAAAGAGAGAGGGCAAGAGAGATATTGTGGGTTATGGCTCTAGAGAGCGAGAAGAAGAGAGTGAGAGAAAGAGCGAGATTGTGTGTTAGGGGTTCAGAAAGAGAGAGAGATTGGGATTTTTAGGTTTAGAGATATAGATAGAGAGGTATTTAGAGCGGGATATAGATATATTGGAGGTTAAAGGTTTAGAGAGGGAGAGAGATAGCTAGTTAGAAATTTAGAGTTAGAGAAATTAGGGTTTAGGAGATTACAGAGAGTGATATCATTGAGGGAGTATGGTTGATTAGTGGTGGGGGAGAGGTAATCCTGAATAGAAAGGGAGAGGTAGGTGGGCATAAAAATGAGGTTTGGGGAGAGAGAGAGCGATCAAGGGTTAATTTAAGGGGGACTATGGATGGTTAGTGGTGGGTGTGATAGAGACATAGAGAGGTTGGGAGGGGGAGGTGGGTGAGGAGAGAGAGAGATATATTATTGGTTATGGGTTTAGAGAGAGGGAGAGATAGATTGTGGGTTAGGGGTTTAGAGTGAGAAAGAGATTAAGGCTATGGTGTTAGAGAGAGAGTAAGAGTGTATACAACAGAGTGAGATATTGAGAAAATGCCACGACTTTATAGAGACTGGAAGAGATTGGTGGTTAGGGATTTACAGAGAGAGAGAGAGAGATTTGAATTCATGGGTTTAGAGAGAGAGATTAGGGTTTAGCAGTTTAGAGAGAGAGGGAGATTTGGGCTAGGGGTTTATATGGAGAGAGATCAAGGATACAGATTAGGGGCTAGATAGACAAAGAGAGGTAGGGAGATAGATATATTGGATGCTAGGGACTTAGAGAGAGACATTGAGAATGAGATATTTTGGGTTAGGGGTTTAGAGAGAGAGGGAGATTGAGTGTTAGATTTTTAGCAAAAGAAAGAGTGCAAGAGTAAGGGATGCATAGATTGGAGGTTAGATGCTTAGAGAGAGATATAGAGAGAGAAACATATTCGTGATTAGGGGTCTAGAAAGAGTTAGAGAAATTTGTAGTTTAATGGTCTAGAGAAAAAGAGATTTATGGTTAGGTGTTTAGAGAGAGAAAGAGATTGAGGGTTGGGAGATTAGAGATAGTATTGGGGGTTTGGAGATTAGAGAGAGATATTAGGGGTAGATGATTAGAGAGAGAGAGTGATATTAGGTGTTTCGGGTATATAGAGTGAGAGAAAGGGACAAAGAGACAGATATTTGATGTTAAGGGCTTAGAGAGACATAGACATGGAGAGAGAGGGAGAGAGTAAGGGCGAGAGGGAGAGAAAGTGAGAGGGGGAGAGAGAGAGGGGGGGAGAGAGATATTCGATGCTAGGGGTTTAGAGAGTGAGAGAGATTTGAGGTTAAATGTTTACAAGAGAAAATCAAAGAGATTTGGGGTCAAGGGTTTATAGAGAGAGAGAGAGAAAGAGACATTGTGTGTTATGGGTTTAGAGGGAGAGAGAGAAAGATTTAATGTTAGGGTTGTAGAGTTAGAGAGAGAGAAAGAGAGATTGGTTTCACGGGTTTAGAGAGAGATAAATATTGGAGTTTAGAGGATGAGAGAGAGAGAGAGATAGGGGTTTACAAGTTTGGGTTTTGAGAGTGTGTGTGTGAGAGAGAGAGATTGGAGGTTAGGAATTTAGAGAGAGATTATAGGCTAGGAATTTAGAGAGAGTGAGAGACAAGTTGGGGTTTATAGGATTAAAGAAAGAGATATATTGGGGTTATGGGTTTAGTGAGAGAGAGAGAGAGATATTGGAGGTTATGGGTTCATAGGGAGAGATTGGGTGTTAAGGATATGTAGACGGAGCGATAGATATATTGGAAGTTAATAGGGGCTTACAAAGAGAGAGAACATGGGGGACTATTCATGGTTAGTGGCATGGAGGAGAGATAGGTTAAAAGGGGGGTATGTGGGTGTGTTGTGGGAGTTTGGGGGAGAGAGAGAGAGATTAGGGGTCAAGGTTTTACCGAGAGAGAGAGAGAGAGAGAGAGAGAGAGAGAGAGAGAGAGAGAGAGAGAGAGAGATTTAGGTTGAGGGGCTTAGAAAGAAATATATATCATAAGTCAAGGAGAGAGATTGATTGGTTCTCGGGGGTTTAGAGAGAGAGAAAGAAATAAGGAGATTATGAGTTAGGAGCTTAGAGAGAGATTCAAGGTTAGGGATTTGGATAGACAGAAAGATGTTGGGGTTTTTGGGTTCACACACACATACATGGTAAGTTGTGTGGGGAGGAATGTCTAAAGAGGGTGGGGAGAAGCACATGAGTGAGGAGTGTGGGCTTTGGGTGGGAGAGATAGAAAGAGAGAGGGAAAGAGAGAGATTGTGGGTTATGGGTCTAGAGAGAGAGGGAGAGAGTGAGATAGAGAGAGAGATTGTGGGTTAGGGGTTCAGAGAGAGAGAGAGAGAGATTGGGAGTTTTTGGTTTAGAGATATAGAGGGATTTAGAGTGGGATATAGAGATATTAGAGTGGGATAGACAAATATTCGGTCTTAGTGCTTAGAGCAGGATAAATACTGGGAATTAGGTATTAAGGATTTAAAGAGAGAAGGATGAGAAATAGAGAGAGATTTGGGGTTAGAGTTTTATATATAGAGAGAGAGAGAGAAATAAAGAAAGAGATTGGGTAAGAGGTTTAGATATAAATAAAGAGAGAGAGAGAGAGAGAGAGAGAGAGAGAGAATGGAAGAGAGAGGGAGAGATATTAGAGGTTAGAGAGAGAATGATCAGGTGTTATATTTTAGAGAGTGTGGATAGAAAGAGGGATATCGGGTGTTAGGGTTAAAGAGACAAGGAGAGGGAGAGAGAGATTGGATATTTGGGTTTTAGAGAGAAATAGATAAGGAGATAGAGAGATTGGAGTTTAGAGTTTTAGATAAAGAGACAAATATTGGATAGTAGGTGCTTAGGGAGAGAGAGAGAGAGAGATTAGGGGTAAGGGGTTTAGAGATAAAGAGAAAGAAATAAAGATATTGGGGATTGGGCATCTAAAGAGAGAGGGAGAGATATTTTGGATTAGGTGTTTCGAGGAAGGAAGAGAGCGATTTTTGGTGTTAGCAGTTTAGAGAGAGCGAGAGAGATTACAAGTTAGGAGTTTAGAGGGAGAGAGAGATTAGGGTTTTGAATTTTAGAGAGAAAGAAAGAGAGATTAGGGGATTAGGATTTAGAGAGAGAGAGGGGGAGAGAGAGAGAGAGAGAGTAAGTGTTAGGGGATTTTAGAGAGATAGATTGAATGTTTTGTATTTGAAGAGAGAGAGAGAGAGAGAGAGAGAGAGAGAGAGAGAGAGAGATTGGGGGTAAGGGGTTAAGGTTTTAGATTGAGAGAAAGAGAGAAATATATATATTAGGGGTTAGGAATTTAAAGAGAGGAAAAGAGAGATATTGGGGGTTATTCATTTATGGAGATGGAAGGATAGGATTTTAGAGAGAGAGAGAGAGAGAGAGAGAGAGAGAGAGAGAGAGAGATTAAGTGTTAGAGGATTTTAGAGAGATAGATTGGGTGTTTTGGATTTGAAGAGAGAAAGAGAGATTAGTGGTTACGAGGTTAAAGAGAGAGAGAGGTAAAGAGATAGATTGGGGGTGAGGTGTTTATGGAGAGAAAGAGATATTAGGAGTTATTGGTTTAAAGAGAGAAATATATTGGCAGTTAGCAGTACACACACAGTGATTGGGGGTAACAAGTGTATATGGAGATATTGGATTTTAGTGGTTTACAAAGGAAGAGAGTGAGTTTGGAGATTGCATGCTTAGATAAATATCAAGAGATTGGGGGTTAAGGGTTTACAAACAGAGAGAGATTGGTGGCTAGGGGTCTGTAATGAGAGAGATATAGAGAGAGAGATTAGATTCTAGGGGTTTACAGAGAGGGAATGAGAGCAATTGATTGTTACAATTTTAACAAGAGAAAGAGAGTAGGTGTTTAGGGTGTAGAGAGAGAGAGAGAGAGAGAGAGAGAGAGAGAGAGATTTTGTTGGGGATTTAGAGAGAGGTTTAGAGAGAGGAAGAAATTGGTGGTTAGGGGTTTAGGAGAGAGATTAGGTGTTGGTTGTTTACAGAGAGATAGATTTAGGGATAAGGGTTTAGAGAGAGATAAATTAAAAAATTGGTGGTTAGGTTCTTAGAGAGAGAGAGAGGGGGGGGGATATTGGGTTAGGGATTTAGAGAGAGTGTGGGTGTGAGACAGAGACATATATTGGAGTTTAGGGCTCTACAGAGAGAGAGAGAGAGAGAGAGAGAGAGAGAGAGAGAGAGAGAGAGTGAAGGAGATTGGATGTTAAGGGTTTAGAGAGAGAAAGATTGTGGTTTTAGGGTTTAGAGGGAGATATTTGGGGTTAATAGGGAATTAAAGAGAGATATGCATCACACGAAGAGTATGCATGTTTAGTGGTGGTGGGGGGACAAAGAGATGCAGACTGGGGGAGGGGTATGTGGGTGCATAATTAAGGATTAAGGGGTTTTTGAGAGAGAGAAAGACATTATGGGTTATAGTTTTAGAGATATATTTTTGGGGTTAGGGTTATGGTTTTAGATAAATAGAGAGGGAGGAATTGGGGGTTGGATATTAGGGATTAAGAGAGGGGGGGGAATTGGGTGTTAGGGGTTAAGAGGGAGATATATATTGAGGGTTAGGGGTAGAGAGAGAGAGAGAAATATATAAAAAGAGAGATTAAGGGTTAGGATTTTAAGGAGATAGGGAGATCGAAGGTTGGGGGATGAGAGAGAGAGAGAGAGAGAGAGAGAGAGAGAGAGAGAGAGAGAGATTGGGGATAACAAGTGTAAAGAGAGTGGTCTGAGTGTTAGAGTGAGAGTGTGAGGGGTGAGAGTGTGAGGGGTGAGAGTGAGAGTGTGAGAGAGAAAAAGTTCGGTACAAATTAAGGGTTTGGATTTTAGAGAGAAAGAGAGATGTTGGGGGTTAAGGGTTTGGATTTTAGAGATAGAGAGAGAGAGAGAGAGAGAGAGAGATTGGGGATAACATGTGTAAAGAGAGTGGTATTGGTTTTAGAGTGAGAGTGAGAGTAAGAAAGAATTGGGGAGACAAATTGGGGGATATTTTGGATTAGGGGTTTAAAGAGATACATTGGGATTTGACGGTTGAGAGAGAGAGATTGGGGGATAGTGGTTATGGGTATATATAGAGAGAGAGAGAAATTAGGGTTTAATGGTTTAGTGAGAGAGAGATGAAAAGAGAGTGATTGGGGGTTAGTTATTTAGAGGGGGAGAGAGAGAGATTGGAGTTGTGAGACTCAGACATAGATAGTTTAGAGAGAGAGAGAGATTGGGGTTTTGGGACTGATTGAGAAATTGGTGTAAGTTCTATGATGGTGATAAATTAAGGGTTGGGGTTTATAAAGAGATTGATTAAGGATTAGGGGTTTAGAGAGAGATATTGGAGGTTAGAGAGAAACATATATTGGGTTTTTGGAGTTTAGAGAGAGAGAGAGAGAAGGATGAGGATTCGGGGTTAGGATCTTAGAGAGATATTTTGTGAGACATAGAAAGATATTGGAGGCTAGGGGTTTAGTGAGAAAGAGAAATATATTGGACGTTAGGGGTTACAAAGAGATTCTTGGTTCAGGTTTGGAAAAAAATAGATTTTGGTTTAAAATGGTTTTAGAGAGAGAGAGAGATTGGGCATGGTTAGTAGTGGATGGGGAATAAAGAGATAGAGAGATATATTGGTGTAGATTTGGCATTTGAGAGGGCTTAGATAAAAATAAAGATATTGGAGTTTAGGAGTTCATGTATATATATATATATATAGAGAGAGAGAGAGAGATTAGGTGTTAGGGGATTAGAGTGAGACATTAAGGATTATGGTTTTAATAAAAGAAATATATTGGGGTTAGGAGTTTAGAGAGAGAGAGAGAGAGAGAGGCATTGGGGATAGAGGTTTAGAAAGATAGATAGATTGGTAGAGAGAGAGAGAGAGGTCAAGGGTTGATACGAAGAGATAAATATGTACTAGGTTAGGGTTTAGAGAGAGATCAATCAGGTGTTAATGGTTTAGAGAGAAAGTTAGAGGTGTGATATTTATGTTTAGGGGCTTAAATAGAGAGAGAGATGGTTGGAAGTTATTGTTTTAGAGAGAGAGAATTCAAGGCTAGGGATTTAGATAGAGATATTGATGGTTAAAGGTTTACAGAGAGAGAGAGAGAGAGAGAGAGAGAGAGAGAGAGAGAGAATATGGTAGTTAGTGGTTTAGATATATATATATATATATATATATATATATATAGAGAGAGAGAGAGAGAGAGAGAGAATATGGTGGTTAGTGTTTTAGATAGATAGATAGATACAGATATAGATATTGGAGGTGAGGGGTTTATATAGTTAAAGAGAGATATTGGAGGTGAGGGGTATAGAGAGATAGAGGGGGGAGAGAGAGAGAGATTGTGGGTTACTTTTTTAGAGAGAGAGATTGGTGGTTAGGGTTTTGGAGATAGAAAATTATAGAGAGAAAGAGAGATAGGTTTAAATAGTTAAAGAGAGATATTGGAGCTTAGGGGTTTACAGAGATAGAGGAGGGAGAGAAAGAGAGAGAGATTGATGGTTAGGGTTTTAGAGATATAAAGTTATAGAGAGAGAGAGAGATTGGGGGATAATGGTTATGGGTTTATAGAGAGATATAGAGATTCATGTTTAAGGGTTTAGAGAGAAGTGAG
>LPNX010526622.1:0-10751 GCA_001517045.1 Pseudotsuga menziesii | reverse complement strand
GGAAATTAGATCCATTGGCATTACTTCCAAAAAATGAAATGGAAAAGTGTACAAGACTGCAACATTGGGTTTAAAAAAATGGTCATTATGTTTGGTATATCTCCCAATAACTCGAACGTACTTCTCAAGCATCTGGGTGGCCTCCACAATCATTGATTCAATTCAATCCTATCAATTTTCACGAGGTTTGTGTGAAAGAGAACTATCTAGAGAATATGAACAAGAAGAAAGGGAATCCACATTATTCCAAGAAGAAGAAAAATACTAGATACTTCCTAGGATGAGAACGAGGGGGGGAAGAAGATAAGAACACTATAGCCATGACACATTACTGCAAGGATCCAAAAAAACCATTCCAGTCATTGAAACATCGATGGTCTCACTGAAGAAAAGTGTTGGAATCTATATCTAAAGGTAAACCCAAAGAACCACAAGAATGATGCCAAGAAGAAGGACATGTCAGGCATGGATTTATGAAACTAGGTAGAGCATATCTATGATGTGGATGAAAATACTGTCTGCACTAAAATTCTTAGTGAGATGAATTTGAGTAGCCTCCATCCCAATGAAGAGTAGGATATGATGAAACTCTGAGATGATGAAATTCTTAGGTGGATTCTCTATTTGATTCCAGTTCATAAGTTAGGCTCAAAGTAATACTTGGTAAGTAATCTTGCATTAGAAGATCATGATCATCATAGACCTTAACCATTGGAATGGGTTAAATAAGGATGCATGCATTAGGGTCACAATATAGTGCAACATTAAATTTTCTATAAGTGCATGTTTTATTGATGAATTGGAGGCAGATCTAGTACCACCTAATGTTTTTGGAGTAGTGTTTGGAATCCCCTACATGTATATAAGGGATTCAACCTTCATGAGGAATGAAATACAGCACCACTTGATCAAGGATCAGAACATTTCATCATCAATGCACACAAAGGTAAATCAAATATCTCTCTAGTAACTTCCAATAAAGCTAGGAATTTGATCATTCCATGTAGAGAGTTTGTATTTATTTTTGTGAAAAACATCCTGCAATAAATAATGAAAATGCATGATATAACAAAAATAACATAGCACATAAGGAATTTTATTGAACGTAGGGCACTTCGATGGGAAAAGCTCCTTTGAGCAAGCTCAATACAAATAAGTCATGGATTCCTTCATTGTCCTCAACACGTACTTATATAATAAGTCTAATCTAAACAACTATTACTCCCCATGAATGTGGGATAATATAATATACTCACGGGATGACTTAAAAATCATATGCGTCCAACAACAATATACTAACACAATAAAGAGAAAGGTTGAAATGATTTCCCAACATCCCCTCCCTCTTAGAAAATCTTTGTCCTCAAAGCTTTAGATGTTGAAATTGTTGACGTGTCTAATAGAGTGGTTCCCATGTAGCATCCTCTGATTGCATGTTGTGCCATATAATTTATACCTATGTGATGGATCAAGTGCTAAGCTAATGAGTGTGCTTATTGAGGATAGTCTCAAGCTCCAAAATGATGGATCATTAATTGTCCAATTCTAGTAAAACAATTTGTGCTTTGATGTTTGTGCCAATAACTTTCTTAAGAAAAAGAGATATGAAATAATGGGTGAATGCGAGAAGGAGGAACTTCCAATTTATAAGAAACAAAACCAATCTTCTGAAGAACCTTATATGGCCCATAGAAATTTGGATCCAGATTTTGACTCTTTGTGTTTTAAGGAGGATTGCTTGTAAGGATGTAGACAAAGAAAAACCATATCACCGACTTGAAAAGTGTGATTAGAACGGTGCTGATCTTCTTGTTTTTTCATTTGGTTCCTGGCCATTTGAATATTGTCCTACAAAATATGAAGAATCTGATCTCAGTTTCGAAGAACCATTTCAACTTCTGGAACTAGTGAACTGCTAGGGGTGTATGGAAGGAGCACTCGTGGTGCCTGACCATAAACTACTTCATATGGATTCATTTTAGATGCAATATTGTAGGAAATACTATACCACCATTTAGTGAGAGGGAGAAAATTTTCCCCATGATGTAGTTGTTCGAAGGCGAAGCAACGAAGATAACTTTCTAAACATTTTTGGTAAATTCAGTATGACCATCTGTTTGTGGGTGATATCATGAACTCATATCCAGTTTGGTTCTAGTGTGGTGAAATATTATGTTCATAAATGACTTGTGAAAGTTGTGTCATGGTCTGAGACAATGGAAGAAGGGATACCATGAAGATGAAATATATGTTCCATGAAAATTCAGGTGAGTGAGGAGGAGGTATATGGATGGTTGAGAGCACAAAAATGACTATATTTGGAGAGTCGGTCAACCAAAACTAATATTACAGTCTTCCCTCCATATTTAGGAAGCCCTTTAATGAAATCCATTGAAATATATGTCCAAATCCTTGTAGGGATGGGAAAGGGTTTGATCATTCTAGGAAGGAGTGTCCTTTCACCCTTATGTCACTTGCAGGTATCACATTCAACCATCATTTGCTGAATTTCTTGATTCATTCCCTTTTAAAATAAGTTACATTGTACTTGCTCATATTTTTTGAGGAACCCAGAGTGCCCTGGAAATGGAAAAGCATGGAGTTCATATAATACATCTTGTTGAATATATGTGCTATGGGAAAGCACCAGAAGCCCCTTGTATCTTAGAGAAAAACCATCACAAGAGTAATGTGGTACAGTAGGAGGGTTATTAGCCAACCATTGCATTATTTCAGGAAATGAATATTCATTGACATAGCCATGCATAATAGATTGTAACCAATTTGGAATAGGCATAGAGATAGATGAAAGAGAAATGTGGTCATCAAATGTGTGAGAAAGAGCATCCACCACAAGATTTTCCTTAACCTTCTTGTAAGTGATCTCATAGTCGTAACCCATGAGTCTGCTAACCGATTTATGTTGTGTTGGGCATGAGATCCATTGTTCCAGGAAATATTTTAGGATCTAGTGATCAGTCTTGATGCATAAATGATTCCCTAATAGGTATGGTCGCCACTTCTGTACTGCATGCAAAATAGCCATCATTTCCTTATCATATGTAGAGGAGGATAAATTATTACTAGAAAGGTATTCAATGGTTTTGGTTTCTTAGGGAAGACCTGGGTTCTTATACTATTATTTTAACCAACAAAAAGACCCACAATGTTGTCCCTTTCAGCAACAACCTGCGAACAGGTTGCAGTCTCACCCGAAACAGCTATGGGGTGCTGCAGAATCAGGTTTCTGCAGGAAAAAGAGGGATATTATTGTACCTTTATCCTTAAGAAATATTAATCATACAACATAGAGCTTCAACAATCACTTAATTAGCTTCGCAGTTTAGATAAACAGACAGTTACTTGCTTAACCCTTAACTAGGAATTCACAGCGAAGTTAATTCTTAACAATATATCTTACTTATCATTCACCTACTTATCAAATGCATAAAAACATAACAAGAACAAAACAAACAAGAACCACCACAACACAAGATATACGTGCTTCACCCCCAGTGTAGGGGCTACGTCCACAGAAATGTGTTTTATTCAACTCTTTACAAACAACAGTTATGATCTACACACTTAGCTGCAGATATCTGCGCACTCAGCTGTAGGTCTTCTCAATAATCCCAAAACTGTGCACTTAGCTGCAGAACCTTTCTTCGATTTGTGCACTCAGCTGCAGATCCTTTCTTACAAAACCCTCTGCGCACTAAGCTGCAAAGGTCGTCCACGGACACATCTAGGACTTAACCTTAAACCCAAAATAGGCCTTAGCTTCTTCGCATCAAATTATCATCATACAAGAACCTTCGAAAAAGCTCTTTTCTCCTTTACATAAGTGCCTATTTATACAAGTGCACTATTACAATACCATGTGTTTAAACCATGGGCTTAAAAACCATGCGTTCAAACCATGGGTTAATTACAAAAAGAGGGGCTTCGACCCAACCCCGAAACCCCTAAGACTATTTTGGACCACAACTCCGCTTACGAGCTTCGCACCAAAACCGTGAAGTTGGCAAAATTAAGGACCTTCAAGGTCCGCGCCCCAACAGGCCCCTAAGACTCACCAGTGTCCCGTCCCAGGGCACTCTGCTACTTTTCTGGTGGGAGAATATTGTTGGCAAAGATAGTGAACTGCTTGTTGAGGCTGTGCATGATATCTTCGGCTACTTTCTCCTTCTCCACAATCTCCTACAATGTTGTTGATGATGCTTCGCTCGCCTTTCCATGTGCAAATGCATCATACTCCTTCAAAACTTTGAGCTGGTTGTCCGGAGCATTGTTCAAATCCAATGCCTCATTAATGAGAGGCTGCATAGAGTTCACCAACAACGCTTCTTTCCTTCTGTAAGACTCAATTTCTTGCTGGATCTCATTGCTCTGCTTCACCTTAAGCATCTTCTGCATGGGAGGCAATGTCTTGATTTCCGCTTTGACCACATCCAGCTCTGTCTGTCACTACTTGATAGTTTCTTGCAGCTTTTCTACTTCTGGGTGGTCCTGCAAGTTCGCCCAGGCCTCAACGCTTTCATCTAGAAACTTTGATGTACTACTCACAAGATCTGAGATCTTTGTAGCTGAGGCCTGAATATCCCTACGACGTTGTTCCCTGACCTCTTGTGGACTCTCAGGAATAATGCAAAGTTGAAGCTCTGCAATCTGAGCCTCATGCTCTACTTTCATCTTCTCTATTAGGCTTCGAGACTGTTGTGCATAGTCTTTCAGCTTGGCGAGTCTCTGCTCTGGTTCTTCTTTAGCCTGCATGTTGAAGTTAGGGAGACTTCGACACGCCTCTTCCAATACTCATGCCAGTGTAGCCTGCTTACTTTCTGCTTCCCTCTTCTCCTGCTCAGCTTCTTCCAACTGCGTTGCGAGGCTCTCACTCTGCTTCATGGAATTTTCCAACTGCCTATGTGAGTAGTTATCGCACTCTTGGATCTCGTTCATAATTGCCAATTGGCACAGATGCAGGTCTGGCATAGACAACTTGGCGTAGTCTATCTCAATAGTCATACTCATCTGCGATCGAGATGCTGCGTCAGTTATTATGAGGGACACACTTGGGACCTTTCCTCTATTGTTTCTGGCTGGCCATTGTCGAGTATCTAGCTGCGCGCTTGCTGGGGCACTGCTTGCTGCAACGCCAGTCACTGATCTTTCTGATAACTCCTTCAATTTTGTAATTTGCTGCGCTACGCCGGAGAGTGCATCAGGGTGCGTAGCTACAAACTATGACCATTTACTGGTTAAGACTTCTGTGGACTTCGTTAGAGCCTGATCAAGCTCTTCCATCATCACAGTGGGCTCTTCAACAATATTCTTTCCCTTCAACGCCTTAGCTTTCTTTCTCAATGAAGGATCCGTCACTCCCTATGCTTCGGGAGACTTGCGCTTATCTGGGCGATTAGGGTCTGAGATGGTTTTGACCGATTCTTCTTCTTATTCATCAACTCCATCATCTCCATCCTAGTAATATTCACTCTACTCTGACTCATCTTTTTCATCGCTTTCCTGCTGCGTCTGACTAGGACCTGCGTCCACATCTGTCACTAGGGGGATTAGTATGTTGGGCCTTGTTCCTGTGTCCTTCATCCACTCATATGGCCACTGCTGGACTATTGCGATGATGTCCTCCTGGGTCACCACGTATGGCAACTTCCAACGTGCATGTTTTTTATCCGCGTGGGCCTGGATGAAGACATTGTGCATGTCAGCCTTCAAGTTGGCCACTCCTGTATACTAAGAAAATAGCTCATTACTGAGCCATGGTGTCTTCAGGATCTCGTATGAAATACTCATCGAATAAAAGGAAAACACGTAGTTCGTCATCTGCTGTAAGGCCATATCCTACGACACCCATAGGGATGCATATCTTGCTGCGTCAGGCATCTCCGGAGGCACATAAACAAACTATGCCTTGGTAGGATCTCTCCATCCTACCAGTGCAATAATCACTAACAACCATGAGTAATCAAAGGGTCTACCTTTCTCCTATGCATCGCGGACATCTTCAAGGAACTCCTTGGCAATGTACGCTGCCCAATTGTAACTGTAGCCTTCGGCACAGTTCGCAGCAATACTGACAATGGGGGAAAGTACTTCATTTGGTCTTCACTTCCGCATTACTTTGCATGCTAGTAGCTCTGCAGCGGAGCGGATGTTTTGATGCCGAATTGTCAAGGTTTGATACCCTCGCTTTCCTTTTGTCAGGCCGAAGCGTTCCTTCATGTGCTACGCCAGCTTCGTGTCTTCATGCTTTCCGATGAACTCAATGCTAGGATCAGGCCCTTCCTTCGGCAAGCCTGTAATATTATGGATCAGTTCTCCATCAATAGGAATTCTATGGCTTCCTATCCATAGGTGCCCATCATGCACCAAATCCAATAGCTGCTTGACCACTATGGTCACCTGCGTGCTGCGACCGAAGTGGGGGACATTTAGCATTTTTAACAGGCCAGCTTGCTCCAAGCCAGCAGCCCACTATTTCACTTCCAGTAGCATCTTACTTTTCTCTGGATAATGGACAAAGTGCAAGTATTTTAGAGGTGTGAACTATGGAAATTTCCCACGATCATTCGTATCGTGGTCTGCATACTTAAGCCGATCGATTTTTCCTGCCATTATTCTGACCAACTGCACACCCTCTGGCAGTGAAGGGGTGCATAATGTGAACTTGGCTGTCCACGGAGGTGGCTGAACTCCTGGTCGAATAGGTGGAAGATATGGTGGATGCTGCGGTGCAATGTTCTCATCCTCACCAAAGTCTTTGAATTCTCCAGGGGGATTCATCACGCGGTCTTCTGGTGTCTTCCTTGATTGCTTGTTCCTTTCTTCGTTCCGCTTAGAACGAACTTCTGCCCTAAATTTCTTTCTGGTTGATCATGTCTGCATTGGCTGATTCGGTGCTGGGGGAGTCTCATCGCAAGGTGCAGATGCAGGTGGATTGCTCATAAGGTTCTGCAGACCCTTCTGTTTGAATTCTCTCAACAATTCCTGGACTTCGCGATCAGCTGACATGGACTGAACTGTAAAACTCAAGAAAATGCATAATGCGACATTCATAGGTATGGGTATCTTCTTATAGAATCCAATGACCAAATATTCCATAACTGTGCATTGAAGACACCAAATCTGACAAAGCTGCTGCAGATCTTGTCCAAACGGTGCTAGATTCCTTAAAATCTCATCATTACAGGCAGTTAATGTAGTTAATGTACCGGCGCCACCAAATCTGATTTTTTCCAACAGTCATATTTTAAGATTCGACATACCTTTCTTCTTTGGCATGACCACTGACTTCAACTTCCCCACAATGAGGACCTTCGACACATCCTGACACCACGATAGAATTTCTTCGATAGCCTCAATGATTCCTGTAGTGAGCATCTTATCTAGCGCCATCCTGACTTTTTCTTTGTACTTAGGATTCAGCCTATAAGGGCGCTACTTCACAGGCTTCGCATCAGGTTTCAAAGGTATTTTTATCACTCCTATATCACCAAGGATACCTTTCATTTCTGAGAAGTTCGTCGGAAATAAGTCCCGATACTCATGGAGGAGTTCAGTCACTTTGCTCACCATTTCTTCGTCCCAGTAATCTCCAATGGTAGCGTACTTAGGGATTTCTTCTGATCCAATTTTTACTTTCCTTGTTTTCAGAGGCTGATTTGCTTCAGGAGCTTCGACTGCTGGTCCATGTACTTCACAATATCCTTCTGATTCAGGAATATTAATGTTGTGTGGGTCATCATCATCATCAATGGAGAGGTTATAACATTCCACTGCATTAACTTCTTGTTCTTTCCAATCAAGTTGGTGCTCAGCTATTTCTTTATCATCAAACACCTTAGTATGGATTAACCTAATAGCTATGTCCAAAGCAGGGCAATCCTGATTAATAGAAAATGTAATCACAAAACTATCGACAAGGTTATCCCAACTTACAATACCATGGAAAAGCTCCACCTCCGCATACCAGTTCTTTGGTACAGGTTCCAGAGTGTGTACAAACCTATGTACCCATTCTTCACAAGGTACATGCTTCTATGCTTCATAACACTGCTCCAAATGTTCCTAAGGGCTAGTATTACAATTAAATTTGCTTCGCACCTCCTGAGGTCGATCCCTGAATCTCAGGTGAAGAATATTTTGACAAGCTCTCCAACTATGAATATTCCTTTTATGACCATTCCACCATCTGGTAGCTGTGGCTCTGAATGCTGAATCTAGAGTCTCCATTTTCTGTGAATCTGGTACTTGCTCTGAGAATTATGCAATAAAATCTTCTGGGTCTGTCAAGCCATCAAAAGTAGGAAAGATCTTTGTCTGTGACCCAACCCATCTGATAGACTTGGTAATTCTTGCACATCGGTGTCCATGTAGCTCATAAAGTCTATTTTGCCAATTCTCTAGGCCTTCGTCTGAATCTGTCATGCAAGAACTATCACACTGTGAATCCATTATGCCTTCAGTGGTAGGGTTAACATAATCTTCTTCTTTAGCTGTGATGTTGTAAATATGATCTAAAACATCCTGATCTTCATCTTTGACTGGATCTGTGTACCTTTCTCCTTGAGAAGGGTCCAATGGTACTATGAATCTCAAGAATTTTCCTTCAAAATTCATATGTCTGTTCTTTAGGTTGATTACTGCATCATTTTCTATTTCCCATTCAATTCCTAGCGGTGCTGGATAGGGGTTGCTATCATCAATTATTTCAATGACTTCAAAATCTGCTAAGGTACTGACTCCATCAATGTCCACTGGTACACTAGGGAATCTTCCTAAGGGCACAATATTCTACTTATTGGCTAATCTCAGCTACATGGGGGACCATTCAAGCGTAGGTCTTCCCATTTGTTCCCATGTCTGCCTAGTTAGGACATTCACTTCTGATCCTAGGTCTAAAATAATATCAGTCATGTCATAATCTCCTAGCTGAGCATGCAATCTCATTTCTCTCATTAGAGAAATTTTGGGGTCTAAAATGGGCCTCCTCAGGAAAATAATAAAATAATAGTTAAAATAATTAAATAATATTGATTAATTTTGGAGGAAGAAAGAAAAAAACTACTTTTTGTGTTCGTATTTTCGACATATCTCCCTGTGTTTTTACTCAAATTTCGATCGGGAGAGCTCCTTGGATGCGTAATTTTATTCCGCATCCAACTAGTACCCACACTAAATACTTTTGACGGACCCCGCTACCCTAAAAACAAGAAATACCTGAAAAATTTTGATGATGACATCATCATCACATTTTTTTAAGTATTTCTTGTTTTTGGGTTAGAGGGGTCCATCAAAAGTATGCAGTGTCGATACTCGTTGGATGCGGAATCAAATTCTGCATCCAACGAGCTCTCTCAATCGAAATTTGAGTAAAAACACAATGAGATATGTCAAAAATACGAACAAAAAAAGTAGTTTTTTTTAATGACAAATATGTCAATTCAACAATCATGGTTGACTTATTTTATTGAAATTCTATTGGTTCTTGAATTCCAACTCACAAAAACTTATTTTGGCACATTTTCTTATAAGGCCCATTTTAGACCCCCAATTTCCTCTAATGTCCAGTCCTTCTAACTCTATTAACATTTTTTCCTCTATCAGAGCTTCCTTGAGGTTCGCAAGACGCAATAAATTTCTGTAACTCATTCAAAGCATTCTGATATCTTAATAACTTCATACAACTTTGTAAAAATGATGTTAGTGTGCTTACTTGAGCTGGCGAAGCTTCTTGAGACTGTAACTACTATTGATGTTGTTGTGTATTTGCTATTGATGTTCTTGAATCAGCAAAGTCTTTTTTCGCTTCCATAAATGTTCCTTTTTCTCTTCCAACATCGAAGACGGGAATTTTTTCTAGGGTCTTTCGAACCCAAGCCTCGTTAGGTTGTTTCTCCTTATTCTGCACTTGCGTAGTAGCTCCACTCCTTGTAACAACGTTAATGGCTGGGATAGGTCTTTTCTCTACAGCAATCATCTGAACATTCTGAGTAGGAACGCCATTTCTTTCTTGTATCTTGGCTATCAACTGTGGACATTGCTCAATCACATGATCGACTGCTCCGCAATATCGACATGTCGTAGTTGGGTTCTGACAGTCTCTAGATACATGTCCTTCCTGATTACAATTATAGCAAATAACCTGGCCTCGACCTCTTCTAGGAATACCACCACGACCTCGACCTCTGAAATTACCTCGACCTGATGTACTACCATGGTAACCATATCCATCGTTGCCTTGTGCATCGGGTTGTACCCTATAAGCATCATAGATTCGCTCTCTCATGAGATCAAAGCTGTGACATTTGTCTTCATTATGTCCAACTGACTTACAAAACTTGCAGTAGGGATTCTTAGGTACTTGAACATATCTCTGCAGCAGATAGAAATATTTAGGTCGATGCTGACCAGTTGTTCTACAGATCTCAGAATATAGGACATTAGGGTTAACCAGGTTTGGTGCACTAGTATTCAAATAATTTCTTGCTGCAGGGCACTATTCTTTGTCATGACCTTGTGTCTTACATCGTGTACACCAAACCTCTTCGTGTGTAGCTTTCCCTTTCTTCATGTTGCGAAGCTCCAAAGCCATTTCTGCTAACTGTGCTTGTATTTGGGCTATTCCATAGTTATCTCCGACAAGAGCTGTTTCCAGTTTCATAGCGATTTCCAATGCCTCTTGCTGATCAGCAACCTTCTGTTGCATGAGTGGAGTCCTAATATGCGGCAACAGT
>LPNX010526605.1:820649-844777 GCA_001517045.1 Pseudotsuga menziesii | reverse complement strand
TGTCCAAAACTAAACCTTCACGGCTACCCGCAAGGAATATGTGGGCTGAAATGGAGTCTCTGGGGCTATTGTTCATAACGCACCCGTTAGGGTGTGACAAAGATCGGTGCCCCGAGGTCACTTTTCAAAAGTTCCCGCTTCCTTTGGGTATTTTGCCACCGTGATGGTTCGATCTAGGTGTTGGATTTTCACCTATTGGTTTGTTAATTTGGGAGAGTGAGTCCTAATTATACTAATCACTCAAGTGCTTTTGATACAACTTGACTGATCGGACGAACCGCAGCCAAGTGCAGAGCATACACACTGGAGTCTTGTCAATTTTAGTAAGTTTTAAACTGGGTGTTCTTGTTTAAAAGAAAACCCTCCAGGAACCTCTTTTGATCCAAGTGGATCTCAATTGGGGAATCGAGGAGGGGTTAATTTTATAATAGCTAAAAAACAAATGATCAAAAGAAAACAAATACACAATTCTATTTTTCTAATTAGTCCTACCACGAATCTCTTTCCCCTTTCGGGTCAATTGGGAAGTCGTGGGATAAGTATTAAGATTACTTTGAAATATAAAGTATGGAATATGAAATTAATAATAAAATAAATTATACTACCCTGCAGATTAGATCAATATTAGCTTGAAAAGAAATGAGCAAAAAACAACAAAAAGGACACTGACGCAAATCCCCCTAGGGGGGATGGGGAATGGACTCGAAAGAGCCTATTCAAAAATAATTTTATTAATAGCGGTTACCATTTTAGAGAACTGATATAATTCCTCTTGATCCTTATATGGATTGAAATCAAGAGATTACAAGGTGAGAAAATCAAAGGTTCTAGTCAAATGGGAGACCCCTGGGGGGATTTGAACGCTCCCAAGGCCACTTTCGAACAGCAGCTTCCTTTCTTTCTGTCAAACCTGCTAAAAACCAGCAAGCATATCAGAATGAAATATGCCCAAAAGCACTTTAAGAGTACCTTTGGATCAGCCTACCTTAACTCAAAAAAGATGAACTTAAAACTAACTAAACAGGTGACAAAGGAACCAAGGAAAGCAAGCTTTCCTTGGGATCTTGGCTCGCTGTTTGTGCAGCCAATGAAATATGCACTGATATTGCAGAATATTAAATTTTATCATACAGCAAATGAAACTACCATAACAGCAAGCTATGAATTTTCACTAAAATGCTTGTGAAAATATGGTAATTTTAGCTAGATCTCTTAAAATTGAAATTTATGTGCAAAACAAAACTAAGATCTGGACTATGAGCTTCGAGAGGATAGATCTATGTTGAAATTACTTTTAAGATGATAGATCTAAACCAAAACAAAGCTATGAAAAGGTAACCGGGTGAAGAGTTGATCTTGAGGGAGGAAGAGGAGGGGAGAAATGCCAGTTTCCTTGAAGATCCACAGTGGAGCTTTCAGGTGGAATGTCGAGGGACTATGCCTTTGGAAGGTTTGAAGAGAATGAAGAAGCAAACTAGATCACCATCCTGTCCAATGTAGGAACCTGCAGCTCAGCTGAAATCAAAGAACTTGCCAAGAAACTTGTGAGATCCGATTAGTACATACACAGAGATTCAAAATAACATGCATATAAGCTTATAGGACATGTTGAATCTAGATCTCTAAACATGCATCAAAAGAAGGAGATGGTCAATAAACTTATTGAAAAGCACCTTTCCTATCAAGATTATAATAAGCCTATTATCAATCTTGACAACGGATCTACAAACAATTAGTAAAAAATGAATATAGATACAAGTTACCTCAGTAAAATAATGGCAATAATCATCCACACATGTAATGGCACAACACCGTCTAGCCTCCAGTGAATCTGCTTCAGATTTGACTGATTTCAATCAAATCGGCTGAGAATCCACTGATCTATGATTTTGGATTTGCTCCTTTATTCATCAATTTATTAATTAAAATAATCAATAATTGATTTTTGGGTCTTTCTAACCTGAGTGATGGAAAATCGCTCAAAACTTGAAAATAGTGGGTCCATGGGTTTACATGGTGCTCTTAGCTTGAAAATGAGCACCTACATGACTAAAACTGATTATTTGGCCCACTTTTATTACAAAATCAATTTTTCCAATTAAACTATTAAAAAATAGCCTAAGTTTTGGAAAAATTAAATTTTTAATAAAAAACACTGAAAAAACTAAAAAATTGAAAAAACCTAGGGGGACTTAGACATGTTCATATGACTCGACCATGATGTCTAGCATGCTTATACATTGACACATAGACTTTAATAACCTCAATAGGCCTAAATGCCAAGCCGACCACCCCAACTTTGGAGGTATGGAGTGAAAAACTCAGAAATTATCAGTCGTTTATTCAACAACCAATAATAACCAAGGGAAAAAACACCCTGGGCTGATCGGATTGACAAATAAAGTCTAAGAGACCGAGTCTTTTACAGACACTATCATGCTAGAACATTTATTACAATTCCCCCACGAGGTATGAACATGTGATATAGTACAACAAAGCTTCCCAGAAGCAAGACTGAAGGTTCTCTGAAGTCCGAAGTAATTATCCTTAGTAACTTAATAGGGTCTACCCCCCTTGGCTTTGTTAGGAGTTGAGCCTAAACGGAGGAGTCAAGAACAAAGTGACAGCCTTGACTCGAGACTTGCCCCCAAGGACACACCGAGTGGCTTGAAGATTTCTGCCACGTGACCCAAGTGTGTGAAAGGCGGCAACAGAGTAAACAACTATGGAACACCATGAGATTGATAGGGATAATTTTTCTATAGAAAAAGGAGAGATGTGTGTTGTGTTTTGTGGGGCAGTAGGTTACTCTACATAAGAATCTCAATTTATGAAAGCAATTTAAGCATAAACAAAAAGTGGTTCCCAAAAGGTTAGTTGAAATAACTCTTTTCAGTTAAGTGAAGATCATAAGCTTTTCGCTTTTACATATTTGGTTTTCTGGGTGCCATTGGAATATATATATATATATGGGGTAAAATTTGAGCAATTCTATTGAGCTTCTTGCTGGTAAAAAAATAGTTCCCAAGAGGTAAATTCAAATAACTCTTTCCAGTTAAGTGAAGATCAGAAGCTTTTTGCTTTTACATATTTGGTTTTTTGGGTGCCATTGGAATATATATGTGTGTGTGAGAGAGAGAACGATTTTATTTATAGAGGTTAAAATTTGGGCAATTCTATTGCTCTTCTAGTTGGAAATTGAATTTGGGAAAGACACAAACATCATTCCATTCGGAAAGTGACACCATTTGTAATAAACATGATTATGGCAATCAGATATTTGACCATTCCATCCCCTCTTTGCTGGTATTTAGCTGTTGTTATGGTTGTTAAACTATCAAAATTAGCTGTTATGATTCTCTAAAAATATGTTGTCAAACTACTGTTAATTAGTGCTGATTCTTCTGCTGCTAGTGATCAAATTGTGGTTATTAGTGCTGATCGACTGCTATAATCAATGTTAGATACACTTTTTGTCCATTCCCAATTAGTTCCAGTTTTCAGATCTCTTCAAATTCACAGATGTCTATTATGACTTTCTTTCCACTATAAGAGGAGATTGTATGATCAATAACTTGTTTCTTTGTCACTTGTAACTGCTTGAATTAGCAACTCTTGCTCACTGGTATCTCAAAAGTGACAACAAAGAGAATAAAACCTTAATATGGACAGACTTATTTTTGCTTCAATAGTTATGTCAATTATTCTAGTAGCTGAGAACCATAAGATAGATGATTACATACTGATATGTTGTAGTCTACTCACACAATTTTTTATGCTACAAAGTACAAAAAAGATGCACCATAAACAAAGGTAAATAAAATAAAAACAAAAAAATTAAAAAATTGAAAATTCAAAGGAAACATGCTGAAACCTTTAATCAAATTCACCCTCAATGTGAGTAGAGAAAATAATAATCTAATTTCCAGCATGTAGTTGGTCAGATTGATTCCGAGTCCTGTAAAAACAATCTGGATCGGGAGAGTTAATTGCTAATCTGTCACTTCTAAGAAACAAAAATGCTTTCTGTGAATCAAAAGTTAGTAGTTGGATTGGATATTATCTGAGAAATACAGTACGATAAAGGAGACCAATTCCACACACATTTGATTGATTTCAAAGTAAATGAACTCAAATAGGGTTCCTATCATTCCAACTAATATATTCAACGGAGAATATGAGTGACAATTTTGTTGAAAACAACTAATATAACCAATTGAACTTTGCTACATTGCAAACACTAGAGAGGTTTACTGTTACTGCAGTTGATAAACACAAATAGATGTCCAGATGATCCCACTAACAGTGCAGACATGAATTCTATCATATTGATCATAGTTGCATAACAAATCAGAGAAGAAAAACCTGTGAAATGAAAATTTATATGAGGAAACAAATAACAGCTCAATCTCGCGGCTTTTCTGGGTGCATAAAATCATCATATGAAAAATGGTAAAAGAGAATGTAGGTCCAAGAGATATAATGCTGGAAGCTAAGCATATTTTTATTGCTACCTGATAGACCTCTTAAAAATGATAATATATATATATTTTCGATGCAGGCTGAATACAAAATGAGGTAAATTCACTCGCATCTTAAGCTACATGCCAATGTCCTTGATAGAAGTTTTCCGGGTGCATAAAATCAACATACGAAAAATGGTAAAAGAGAATGTAGGTCAGAGAGAATAAGGCTGACAGCTAATCATTCTTATATTGCTTCCTACTAGACCTCTTAAAAATACGATAATTTATGTTTTTTTAATCCAGGACAAATAAAAAGTATGTAAATTCACTTGCATCTTGAGCTGCATGCCAGTGTTCTTGATAAAAGTGCAGTACGATTTTTGCAAATTGGCCTCCTTGGCATCGATACCATCTAGTCTCCAAGGCAAAAATTTATCAATTTACTCCCTACTAAAGTACCATCCATCCCCATGTTCTCGAGCCTCCATATTTCTAAATATATCTAGAAACCTTCAATCAACATGCCAAACCCAAATCATCATACACAAAAATCATAAAGGTTTTTAACCCTAGATCCCAACACCAAAACAACCAGAAAATGTATTTATTTAATACTAAATTTTGTCACTCAATAACAAACAAAAAACAAAAAGAATTACAACCATATTTTAATCTCCAAGTTCTAATAATCGAACCAAAAATATATTAGTCATTCAAAGGGTTGGGTTTATTATTGAAAGGATATGGGGCACAACTCCTTCCAACTAAAGTGCTCGATCTGAGATAATTATTCCAACAACGTTTCCCAAGACTTGAAGTGGGTTTCATCCTTTTCTCAAAGATGCTATTCTATTGACAAAGATCATAGAGAGATATAAGGATTATCGAAGCATGGTAAGATAAAATAGGATGGAATAAGGGGCTCTAGAGGCTCCTGCAATGATAAATTAAACAAGAAGAATAGGTATGGGATTGGCGAACCAAAGAGATATCGAATGAATAATTTTTTTTGGAAAATAATGAGAGTAATGGATTGCTAGATGTGGATGAGCATTGCATTAACATAGTAAGCCAATTTGTAGGGGTTCCAGAGGCCCTAGGGTTTAATTGTGAGCTTTGATACCAAAATGTAGTGCCTAGTAATATTTAACTGATTAAACAACAATTACTTCTTTAATGTCACTACTAGAATTCACCATACAACATAAAACATAACTATTTACAGATAACTTGTAAGTAATGTGTTAAATTAATAGCTACTTTCATAAACTGTTAATTATGAGTGTAATTTTAAAAATTCTTGCATAATTACACATGAAGGTATAAACCATATTAAATAACTTACGAGCAATATGACATTAACGAATTAAATAGTAAAGTAAACAAATCACATCATGCACAATAGACACCAAGATTTAACTTGGGAAAACCCTCTCTCCTTCAGAGGGATAAACCCAACAACCTTTCTTATGATAGATTCTTAATAAAAGAACAAGTATACATCAAATGACCATGAATATCAAACCCTTTCACACATTAGGGTGTCCATAAACAAAGAGACCAAGTACTTATCTTTCATCTGAAGCATGAGACTGTAGAATTACGAGTTTCTATTTTTCTTTCTTCATGACTGCTAATGTAAGCCTTTGTAGATGTTGACATCATCCCTATCTCTTCTTTTCAAGAGAAACAAAGATGTACTCTTTACCAATCCATTGTCCACCTTCAAATGATGATGTTAAGCTTTTGTAGGTGATGTCAAATTGATCCTGAGTCAACAACAACCCTATTAGGGATTAATCCAATATTTAGTGACTTCAACTGTGCACCAGCATCTCTGCTAAACCCTTGAACATACCCACAATGGCTTCAACATGTGCAATGAAAGCCTTGGTGGCCTCCACTAAACAGCAATAGCCTCAATGATGGTTAGATATGACCTTTGTTGACGTCAATTTGATCTTCGGTAGCCCTACTAGAGCTCTTTCTGATCACAGTGACTTTATCTGGTGTCTAGGAAACCCTAGTTAAGGATTAAACAAATTTCTGGTGTCAAGGAAACCCTATTTAGGGATTTAATAAATATTTGATAGCCCTGCTAGGGCTATAATGGACCCTTGGCAACCTATGTTAGGGTTAGAACAATTCATAGTAGCCTTAGTGGCATCCTTCTAAGCTTCATTACCCTCTACTAGGGCTGGGACTACCCACAACAATTCTTAGCAGATCCCACAGTAGTCCTGTTAGGGCTAGAATAGAGCACGACATCCCTCAGTGAGCTTAGATCTAGCCTCGATACCCACTAATTTTACCTTGATAGCCTCTAATCAGACCTTAGTAGCCTTCATAAAGTTGGTGCAAACCTCGACAGTCTCTTGGATCAGATTTGGGTAGCCTAGATGGAGATGGAATTGACCTTGACACCCTTGGAGGAGATAGTAAACTCGAAGGAGATATGTTGAGCCAAAAAAAACTCAGAACTGATATGTCACAACTGATAAGGACATCTTGGGAAAAGATGAAGATGAAGAATGTTATGTAATCTCTATTGAGAGTGCTCCTTATTTATATTTCATCATTGAGTAATTCAAGGGTTTACTTCCATGAGTCAAGGAGTTAACAAATAATATAATATACTTTAGTAGGGTCCTTTTACTTTCAAAGTTGGATTTTGATACCTTACACATTTGTTGGGGTCCTTTTAAGTTCAGTGTGGGATTTCAACCCACCCGTGTTTTAGGTAAGTCACCTTTTGACAAACTCTTATGCCCTTCTCTTGGTCTTCATGGTCCACTTAAGTACACCATCAATTACACATAACTTTTCTTCTTTTATTCTTTACTTGACTTAGGCACTAGGGCTATGGGTCCTCTTCTTTATGGTATTGACTTTTTTATTTTGATACCTTACACTTTTGTTGGGGTCCTTTTAAGTTCATTGTGGGATTCAACCCACCCTTTTTTGGGTAAGTTACCTTTTGACAAACTTTTATCCCCTTCTCTTGGTCTCCATGGTCCACTCAAGTACACCATCAATTATAAGGAACTTTTCTTCTTTTATTCTTCACTTGACTTGAGCGCTAGGGCTATGGGTCCTCTTCTTTATAGTATTGAATTTATGTCAATATGACTTATCATGTCTTCTTTAGGTCCATAAGGACCACACGTGCCATCTAGATGCTCACAAGAAGGTCTTTCCAATGTGCTTCTAACTTGAGCCCAGATGACTCAACTTCACAAAACCACTTAGGGTCCAATATGTACTAGGTCTTCTCTTTTCAATGGTCAACTTGTCTTCTAGAATCTTCATCATAAGAAAGGTTATCTTGAAATTGCTTCTACGTTGATGTTATCTCCTTTACACGAGGGGATCTCATGTAATCAACATCTTGGTCCTTGATCAGGTCCTCAACCCCAGGATGATGCCAATCTATTGGAGAATGGCTCTTGATGCTGCCCAAAATATTAGCATAATAGAAGCATATTAAGGGGAAGAGAGTTAAGGAAACACACTTGGAAATGGAAACATGGAAAAACTTGACGTACAAGAGTGTGTGGTAGGGCCACAACAACAACAATAAAAACAACGAGAAACAATGTCTGTGGGACAACTCTTCACCCAACTACCTCTTAGTTAGAGAATGTGAGCCCTTGATCCCTCAATTAGTAAAACTGTGCCAAACCAATTTCCTTACCTCCTTCAAAATCAACTAGATTTGAACATTACTTCCCCTCAACTCCTCCTCACCACCAACAGGTAATCCTAACAACAGACTCATGCAGTCTATCACTCATGTAGCAATCTAACCAACGAAAAATCAAATCCCAAAGGTAGAAAAGAACCCCCATGAAGTCTTCCCTCCCCCTTAAAAGACTATTTTCCTTAATATTAAAATAAAGTTTATCTGCATGGATGAAACTTGTCATCCATCCACTAATCCCACTTTTTATCTAAATAAATCCCATTTTAATCTTAAGTATGTACCTAATTATTAACTTCTATTTTAATAATATTTGATTATTATGCACCTTTAGTTATAACTTCTTTAACTAGATGGGGCATTACATCTCTCCAACCTTTTGCTTGATCTCCTTTAATTTTGTAATGCTCTATTGTTTCGACTTTGATTTTTGAAACTCCATTTCTTCTCGCACCAATGTTTGGCTATCTCCGTGTGATTTTTCTATTGTCTTTGTGGTTCTTTTTCAAGATTTGCAACCTTTTCCATCTTTGATTCCTTGAGTATCTTATGACATTGAATCCGAGTATTAGAACATAATCATAAAAAATAATGAGAGAAATAAGCAATACAAGCAACAATTTAAGAGACATAATTTACCCTGGAAAACCTTATGCGGGGAAAAACCAGTCAATGAAGATCTTCATCCATGGCCAAAACGGGACATCCGTGCCAAGTGAGTCAACTAAGCTCACCTTCCAGGCCACTTATAATGCAGGATTACAACCATAAAAATTGGCCTCATTACATGCAAATACAACTAGCAAGAAACCATGGGCTACCAAAACCGTGTGCCCAAAAGCACTTACATTCTTGCTCATTCCCGAGTCAAGGTTAACCCTAACACTACTTGGGTTGGCATCTCTGCCCAGTTGTTGGATCAGACACCAGAGAGGAAAATAACATGTGATGGCTTTACAAACAAGCATCCTCCAGCACTTCCCTAGATTGTCAAGGGAGATGCCATAAAAAAAACAACAGGGTCTTCTTTCATCAATCAACAATGGATCAATCTGCCTCTAAATTTGCACCTTAGCTGGAACTTTATACTGTTGGAAGCGGAATTGGATTCTATAAAAGACTTGTTCTGTTGGAAAGATACAATTCTGGAATATATTCTCATTTCGAGAGCACCATAAAGCCCAACGAACAACAATTGGGAAGGATTTATAATCACTTATAGTTTTGTTTTCAAATCAGAATTTGAAAGCATTGGCTAGGTAATTCCCTCCCCATCCTTGAGCTCCATTCAACAATGTCATGTTGGTTGTCCATTCTTCTTGAGTGAGGTGGCATCTAATAAACAAGTGGTACTGTCTCCTCATGTTGTCTACAGAAATAACACATACCCAGACCATGTTTGGATATCCTTTGGAGGAAATGGGAGGTAGGAATTCTATCAGATAGTGATAGCCAATATAACAATTTAACCTTCAATGATCATTTCATCATCTGTAGTTATGCCACCACCATTCCTTAACCAATCTAACATCCATTGTGAAAAGGGTGAAGTAACCTAACCTTGCAGAGTATTGACCTGTAAAGGGATTTTTTGACTAGAGAAGAATGTTTTCTCCTTACTTTAACTTGATTGCACTATGAATGAGACACTAAGTATACCTTTCCCACTCCTGATCCAAGTCTCTCTCCATGCCTAATTCACCCGCAGATTTCCAATCCTCCCTCCAATGATTAAGTTGTAGAGTCAATGATGCATCATTTAGAAAAATGTATGTTGAGACTGTGGAGGGTGGCACACAGTTCTGCTGACAAATGATATGAATATTGTGCCCCATTTCATAGATCTTCCCCCACCTTGACTTTCCTCTCATTAACGATTTGTAAAGCTAGCCATGTGCCTACTATTGGGTAAGAGTCCACCAGTGCTTTCCAAACGATAGGATAGTTGTGATATGTCTTTGGTTCCTGTCGCATCCCCACCCCTCATTCTGATGATGGAGAGGACGCGAACAACATTGCTGCTGCTGTCAATGGAAAATCTACCCCCATGAACACAACAATTAAAAATGCATGGAACATAAAGTACATAAACATATGCATTATACATGAAATAAACAACAAAAGAAAAACACATTCATTCAAGCATTCAACATGTTCATATTAATTCATAAAACAAATAGTTTGCAGAGATTAAGCACAAGAATACTTATCTTGAAAAGAAGCTTCCCCGCAACTAGTTATGTCGCTGCAACGTTCCACCCAACGATAGGCCAGTGTGTTTATCAATCTCTCAGCATCGTCGCCACCCCCGAGTTGGGTATGATTCCACAAGGCACTAGGGAACAACAGGATTACACACAACAATACCATACATCCACAGTCAAACCAACACACAGTTGGGTTTCATAGACTATCCAACCAAGTCAATGAACAACTGGGTTCCACGGTTATTAAGGCAACAACCCAACAACATAGGGGTTCCTTAGACTTACTCAACCAAGCCACACTTTACATCAAACACACAGTCAACCAATTAATCAAAACACGGGCACACACAACTGCTGGGTATGAACAAAACGTTCTTGGGAACCACAAACAGGAATGGAAGACGGGAAGAAAAACAACCCAAGTGAGCAAATCATTTCAAGGAACATTTGATGGCTCCACAGAGGCAAAAATGACCTCTACAAATTCCCAATCTCATGGATTCGAATTCTGAAAACGCCTACTGGCTTCACGTGGGAAAAACGGCCATTTCCAAACCCTAAAACATAGATCTATCTTCTTGGGCACTTAGAAACACCAAAAACGACTTCCCAGCCATGGGAAAAAATGGGAAACCACAGAAAAATGTGGGGGAAGATCCCAACTTGCTCACAGGGGCAAAAACGACCTCAATAAACACCCAAAATTCGCGAGTTTCTTCTACCACTCGTTGTGCAACCAAAAATGAGTTTTCCTCAGCTGGGTAATGAGGAATCAACAACAAAAACGTAAAGGGAAGAGCCCAGCCATTGAGCATTTCCCAAAACGACCTTCCATCCATGGGAAAAATGAAGAAAACTGCAAAAAACGTGAGGGTAAACACACAGGTAGACAAAAACGTGAATGAGAGAGCTCTCCAAGTTTCCTCTGCGTGAGAGAGCCTCCACGTGAAGGAGAATGGGTGAGGAATGAAAGGCATGGGTTCCTAATGGCTTGGGCATGCATTCCCAAGCATTTACTTGCCCCACAAGTAAAAAACACGTTTTCCAAAAATTGGTGGCTTCCCAAATTCGAATTTGACCTCCATACCTTTCCCATCCCACGGAGATAACTTCTTCAACCACTTATAGATGATGGAGCACAAAAGGACAAAATGGGTAGTTGACCACTCTATGGGTTTTCCCTTGGACATTTGGCTTTTCCCCATAGGCTCAAAGGTTTGAATATTCCCCCCTCCCTATTCCTTGTGAAATCATGCCCCCATCTCTTTAACGTTGCAGCGCAACTAATTAATTTGCATTTTACATGATGTCTTAAACATATTGTTCATGGCTAGTACATAAACCACCAACATCGATTTTAATCGTTGATACATAAAATACTAAATCCATGGTGGGGCCTTTTCCTTGAGCTCCACACCATGATCAAATAAAATTATTTACATCATGTGCAATTCAATACCATGGGGTCAAAACCGGGGTGTTACATTCCCCTCCCCCTTCAACAGTACTGTCCTCAGTGTGGCTTTACAAAAATTTAACATTTGATACACTGGCACCACCCTCAGTGCTCTGCAAAACTGAACCAAAACTAGGTGTGCCAATCGCATGGCATCCTCTAGTTCCCAAGTAGTTGTATCAGGACCGTCGTGCTCCCTCTGCACATTTACCTGTCCAATGGTACGATTTGGAACTCCTCCTTGGTTCCACTTCGTGGTTGTCTTGCATACGAACTCCTCCAAGTCCTTGATTGCATGCATTAGTACACACCACATAATCTTTTCTAGGTCTTGGAGAATCCTTCTCCTCAGCTTGGAACATTTCCAATGTCTTTGGCAACCAACAATACCTATGCTCAAGCCCCAAGCAATGAGTCAATTCCCATGTTAGTATTCACAAGATTTTCCAAAATCATAGATGAATCACATGCACATGTATATTGACATAAAATCAACAAGAAGTTGCCCAGTGAACCAAATACTTATCTGCATAAGTAGCTTCTTTTGGTTCCACAGGTATCTGACTTGGCTTTATACAATCATGGCACTCACAATGCTGCCCCACCCCACAAAGGGTAGCCAAATTTCTGCAAGCCTCGGATCACCTAAAAATACCTCTCAACCGTGGCCTGACAGCTCTGTTCTTGAGCCCAACACCTCTTCGGGTGCTTCAATGGCAGTTCTATTCGAGAGCCTGCACCTCCTCTAGGTGCTTACCAAGCTCAGGTGCTTCCTTTCCGAACACCACAATGAATTTAATTCATATGTCAGATTCATTCCTATATGATGTAATCTATAACAAGATTTTTAAAACCTTGCCCGCATCATATGCTCATGTATATTTAAAGAAAATCAATAACAACAAAAGTTTGATAAGCAAACCAAATACTTATTTGTATAACTTCTCCCAACCGAGATCTCCTCAGGTGCTTAAAGACAGCTCTAGCTTAAGGGCCTAGCACCTCCTCCAAGTGCTTACCAATGCCTAGGCACTTCCTTTCCAAACATCGTAATACCTAGGGGTTATTCTCTTCACGGAGTCCCACTCTCGTGACAGCCCCCTTATGGCATGAATGTGTGCGAAAGAAGTCTAATCGGATGTCTTACACCCTTGGCGTCCCCAGTGATGCATACCGGTGCCTAGATGGCAAGGGGGAGAATCTATGTACCCAAGTACATCCTTCTAGAGGATCCATGTACTCCCTATACATGTTTTCATCGTCTCACATGCGTTACATACAAACATGAAATTTACATCAGATGTCATCATAAAAGTTCAATCATAGGTTTTCAAACCTATTCCAAAGACATCCCTCCGAGAAGCTATGTACAGCCCGTACATCCTTTCGAGGAGCCATGTACACCCAGTACATATTTTCATCATCTCACCTGCGTTACATACAAGCATGCAGTTCATATGAGATGTCATCATAAAAAAATTGCAATCATAGGTTTTCAAACCTATTCCAAACACATCCCTCTGAGAAGCTATTTATCCAAGTACATTCTTCCAAGGAGCCATGTATGTCCAGTACATATTTTCATCATCTCACCTGCGTTACATACAAGCATGCAGTTCATATGAGATGTCATCATAAAAAAATTGCAATCATAGGTTTTCAAACCTATTCCAAACACATCCCTCTGAGAAGCTATGTATCCAAGTACATTCTTCCAAGGAGCCATGTATGTCCAGTACATATTTTCATCATCTCACCTGCGTTACATACAAGCATGCAGTTCATATGAGATGTCATCATAAAAAAAATTTAATCATAGGTTTTCAAACCTATTCCAAACACATCCCTATGAGAAGCTATGTATCCAAGTACATCCTTCCGAGGAGCCATGTATGTCCAGTACATATTTTCATCATCTCACCTGCATTACATACAAGCATGCAGTTCATATGAGATGTCATCATAAAAGAATTGCAATCATAGGTTTTCAAGCCTATTCCAAACACATCCCCCCGAGAAGCTATGTATCCAAGTACATCCTTTTGAGGAGCCATGTACACCCAATACATCCTTCCGAGGAGTTATGTATCCCAAACACAACCTTCCGAGAAGCTATGTACTCCAAGGGATTACTTCCATCATCTCACCCATGTTACATACAAGTATGCAATTTACATGAGATGTCATCATAAAATTTTAATCATAGATTTTCAAATCTTTTCATGCATACATGATTTCCCAAATATCAAATGATCAATAACATTGATAGTCAAATAAAAATCTGAGTTCCCAATCCTGCTTCTTGCAGAAAATCATATTTTTGCAAGCATGAGGCCATCCTCATATTGTTTGGCTTTTGCAAGTGGGAGTACTTATCCCTTACTTACACATGCTGCCCAAAACCTGGGCATCCACATACAACATGTCATCCTGACACATTTTAAGTCAGCCAAACAGTCACAGTTAGTCAACAGGAAACTTCAGTCATCAAGTAATGCAAGACAAGCGTATCCATGGTTAGCATGATTCAAAACCATCACAGGAGATCACAGTCTCCCGTAATCAACAGAAAAACTTGCAATTTGAAGTTTCAAAATATGTTCTCGGTCATGAGATCCTTCTCATGGCACATGGCAACTTCCTGCCCTGGGTCTAGTTGGGAATAACCATACTACTCTGCTAAGGTCATTCTACCTGAATCTTCAGGAAGTCCTCATATGTACGCCCATACACACAATTTTCTCATGGAACTACAAGTTCACATGCAGGCCTCCTCAACCTATACATAGGCTCCACTTTACCTGCAGAATATCCTTCAGTGAACCTCCTGCAATATCCTGCAAGTCCCATAAAAGGTCTTACATCTGTTAACTTTCTTGGAGAAGGCCAATTCATCATGGCCTCAATTTGTTCAAGGTCCATAGATATTCCTTTATCTAAGATAATGTGACCCAAATGAATTCTATCCTCTTAGAAGTCACATTTGCTCATCCTTGCATACCACTTATGCTTCCTGAGCAATTTCAAAGTCAGCCTAAAATGTTCCACATGTTCTTCCTCATTCTTAGAATAAATAAGAATGCCATCAAGGAGAACAAGAACTAACCTGTCCAAACTTACTGAAAACACTATTCATGAGGCGCATAAATGTAGTTGGTGCATTTGTGAAACCAGATGATACCACTGCAAACTCATAAGATCCATACCTTGCTCTGAAGGTTGTCCTATGAATATCTTCATCCTTGATCCTTACCTACTGGTAACCAAACCTTAAGTCATTATTGGAAAACACCTTTTCTCTCCTCATTTGATCATTGAGGTCATCATTCCTAGGAAAATGATACTTGTTCTTCACATTGACCTTGTTCAACTGTCTGAACCAATACACAATCAGAGTGTATCATCTTTCTATTTCTCAAACCAAACTGTTGCTCCCCATGGGGACACACTTGGCCTGTTATACTTCTTTTCCCGCAACTCTTGCCGCTGCATCTTCAGGTCTAGCATTTCTGGTGTACTCACCCTGTAGGGTGTCTTGGAAACTGGTGCTTTTCCTAGCACAAGCTCAATTGTAAAATCGATGTCCCTCTTTGGAGGAAGCCCTAGAACTTTATCAGGAAAAACATCCCTGAATTCCTGCAACAGATGAAATCCCTCCAACCTAGGAGTATCATTCTCTGCTACCTCCAAAACATGGGTTGCATACACTCTGCAACCTTTTCCCATAGAACTTATTCAGCTGCATTGTTGAAGACTTCCTTCCAGAGATCACTTTTGGAATGCATGTCACCACCTTTAGGTTGCCTTCTTCATCAAGCCTTGCTTTATGTGCTTCCAACCAATTCATTCCAGTGAGGGCATCATAGGATCCAAGTGGCAAAACATTCAGATCTGCACGGGTGACTAGTCCATCCATGACCAATGGACATTTCTTTACCACCTCACTGACTTCCTCCTAGTTCTAGTGGCTAGTTAGACTAACCATGATCTTCTATGCTTTGACTTTTTCAAAGTGCACATATCAACAAGATCAGGGGTGATATAGCTATGAGTGTATCTAGGGCCAGTCAAAATAGAAACAATCTGTTCAACAATCTCACCCTCAAATTCCACCACAGTTGAGTTATGACCTTCCTGGTGGTCCTCTAACACTGCACAAATTTTAGTAATGGTCCCTGCTTCATGACCCATAGTTTCAACTTCTTGGGTGTTGGGACTTGACTTTCATTTCCATTCTGATGTGGGCAGTACTTAATCAGATGGTCTCCTTCGCATCCCCAACACTTGAGTAGGTTCCTTGACCTTTCCCTCATCACTCCGACTGGCTTAATCACAGCTTGTGATGTCTGCCTTTGTTGCTTCAGGAGGTGAGAAGGTTTGAACCTTTCTTCCTTGGGTCAAGCTTCACATCCTTTTGGTGGGAATTTCTCCTACACCCTTCTATTTCTGTTAACTGATGCCCAAATTTTATCTTCCTTTGGAGATCTGCCAAACTCTGTAGCATGGTTGTACTCAACTGGTTTTTCTCTACCAGAGCCTTAACCATCCTTTTATTTTCTTCCTTGCAACTCTGCAAAATCTTGTTCAAGAACACCATTGCTAGCTGCACAACATTCTTAGGAATTATAAATTTCTTACTTGCATTTGGAAAAATCATATGTTGACAGCTTTTCAAAACATATACGTTTCTTCCACAATGAATGACTGTCTCAAGGGGACAACGGGGGTCAAGGGGGCTTTCATATCCTTCGATTTCATGCAATATGGTGCATAAACTCATTACCATTTTTCATTTTTCTGACACCTGCAAATCCTACTGAAAACCTGTTAAAATTCTTTGTTTCGGCGAATTTTCTATTTTCCTCCGATCGGCAAACTCACCAAAAGTTTTTCGACATGTTGGCTCAATTCACCTTTTACTTCCGATGTGTCCTAAAACTTTGTCATTTCCTTCTGATTGGAAAAACTTCACCTCTATTCCCGATGTATTGGTAAAATTCCAACTTTGCTTCCGACACATCAGAAAAACTTGCCATTTCCATCCGATTGACAAAAACTTGCCGAACCTTCCGCTGTTTCGGAAAAAAATTGACTTTTCTTTCGATCGGAAAAAACTTGCTGATCTTTCCAACGTATCAAAAAAATTCTCCGAGTTCACCCAACACATCGAAAAAATTCCAAGTTTTCTTCCGACACATCAGCGAAATTCATATTTTCTTGCCGACGCAGAAATTTCGACACTTAGAAAAATTTGGAAAATTTTCCGTTCTTTCTTTCCTTCATTGACGAAACTTCAACTTTTCGTCGACACGCATCGGCGAAATTCCTCCATTTCGCCCGACATGCATCGGCGAAATTCCTCCATTTTGCTCGACATGCATCAATGAAATTCCTCCATTTCGTCTGACATGTCCATGCTTAGAAAAATTTTGAAAATTTTTCTGTCTTTCCTCTGTCGTCGATGAAAATATCCAAGTTTGGCCGACATGTGTAGGCGAAATTCATTCCAACCCAGTCGACGTATTGACAAACTCGCCAATATTTTTCCCATTTTTCAACACTTAGAAAAATTTTCAGAAAATTTTTCTTTTCCTTCCTCTTCCTATCGGCTCAACTCAACGCTTTCATGCCGACATGCATCGGCTCAAATCTTCGTTTCACGCTGACATGCGTCGGCCTAACTTCAGCAACTCAGCCGACATGTGTCGGCTCGACTTCGGCCAATGCAGTCGAAACAGTCGCTGCGACCTTCGTCGGCTCAATTTAGACTTTCTCGCCAACACAGTTGTTGTAGCCCCGTCGGCTCCATTCATCCTTTCATGCCGACGCCATCGGCGCAACTCGGCCTTTTCGCCCAACACGCTTCAGCGAAACTTGGCTAACTTAGCCAACATGGTCGCTGCAATCCCTGTCAGCTCCATTTAGCCAACTCAACCGATGTATCGGCTCGACTTGACAAACTGAGCCGACACATGCAACATTCCAACATTTTGGAAATTTTTGAAAATTTCACCTACCTGCTGCTTTTACTGTTGACCACAGAGGGTGATCCTGCCTCTATCAGTTGTTCTTCATGGCCCATTGAGGCCCAATGCTGCAACTAGTCATCTGATACCACGCTGTCACCTCCCCACCCCTCATTTCGACAATGGAGAGAACGCAAACAACACTGCTGCTAGTGTCAACGGAAAATCTAGCCCCATGAACATAACAATTAAAAATGCATTAAACATAAAGTACATAAACAAATGCATTCAAACATGAAATAAACATCGGACGAAAAACACATTCATTCAATCATTCAACATGTTCATATTAATTCATAAAACAAATAGTTTGCAGAGATTAAGCACAAGATTACTTGTATTGAAAAGAAGCTTCCCCGCAACTAGCTATGTCACTGCAACGTTTCACTCAACCCTAGGCTAGTGTGCTCATCAATCTCTCAACATCACCGCCACCCCCGAGATGGGCATGATTCCACAAGGCGCTTGGGAACAACAGGATTACACACAGCAATACCATACATCCACAGTCAAGGCAACACACAGTTGGGTTTCACAGACTGTCCAACCAAGCCAACGAACAACTGGGTTCCACGACTATTTAGGCAAAAACCAAACAACATAGGCGTTCCTTGGACTTACTTAGCCAAGCACACTTTACATCAAACACACAGTCAACCAATTAATCAAAACACAACCACACACAATTGCTAGGTATGAACAAAACGTTCCTGGGAACCACAAACAAGAATGGCAGACGAGAAGCAAATCGTTTTAGGGAACGTTTAATGGCTCCACAGAGGCAAAAATGACCTCTACAAATTCCCAATCTTATGGATTCGAATTCTGAAAACGTCTGCTGGCTTCACGTGATAAAAACGACCACTTCCAAACCCCAAAACATAGATCTATCTTCCTAGCCACTTAGCAACACCAAAAACGACTTCCCAGCCATGGGGAAAAATGGGAAACCACAAAAAAACATGGGGGAAGATCCCAACTTGCTCACAAGGGCAAAAACGGCCTCAATAAACACCCAAAATTCGTGGGTTTCTTTTACCACTCGTTGTGCAACCAAAAACGAGTTTTCCTCAGCTGGGTAATGAGGAATCAACAACAAAAACGTCAAGGGAAGAGCCCAACCACTGAGCATTTCCCAAGACGACCTCCCATCCATGGGAAAAATGAAGAAAACTGCAAAAAGGGTGAAGTAACCTAACCTTGCAGAGTATTGACCTGTAAAGGGATTTTTTGACTAGAGAAGAATGTTTTTTCCCTGCTTTAGCTTGATTGTACTATGAATGAGACACTAAGTATACCTTGCCCACTCCTGAGCCAAGTCTCTCTCCATGCCTAATTCACCCACAGATTTCCAATCCTCCCTCCAATGATTAAGTTGTAGAGTCGATGATGCGTCATTTAGAAAATGTATGTTGAGATTGTGGAGGGTGGCCCACAGTTTTGCTGACAAATGATATGAATATTGTGCCCCATTTCATAGATCTTCCCCCACCTTGACTTTCCTCTCATTAACGATTTGTAAAGCTATCCATTGTTAAATTTTCATATGCTTAGCTAAGACATCAGTATTTCATTTCATTTTTCATAACAAAAGCATATAAACATGATCACTGAAAGATAGACAAGCACAACCATACAAAAGGAACACAAAGATTTATCCTGGGAAAACCCTAAAGGGAAAAACCCAACAAAAGCTTCTTCAATATAGATGCCCCAAAAAGATAAAAGATAAAACCAGCAAGGAGATCAAAGCTTGATCCTCCTCCTTCTCCAGCTACTTCTCTTCTCCACTAATGCGCTACACAAGTGAGAGTGTGTGTCATAAATGAGGAGCACTACACCTCTATTTATATTCATCCGTTCACTTAAGTTAACTCATCTGTCATGTAGGCTCAAGTTAATCATGTAGGCTCGAGTTACACATGTAGGCTCAAGTAAACACATTGGGGTGCTAATGACCCACCTTTACAATTAGAGGGGACTGCCTCATGACTCTTATTAGTTCTTTCGATTAGGAGCATTGGGGTACAAAGTAATACAAGTGGTTCTCCTGGTAGGACCATCGGGGACCACAAAGAAATACATATAGAATATTCTTCAAAGTTACAATATTTCAACACTCCCCCTTAACGAGAAGGGTATTCTATAACAACATCAACAACAACAATAATAGGAGAGAGATAGAGGACATCATCAACATCATCAGGGTGATACATCTATAAATCATTGGAAGCTTTTCAACATCATGTAGTCTTCATCTTCAATCTTTAGTCTTCAGCATCATCAGTACTTTGACCACTTCGATCAGCAACATCTTCTTCAGCACTTTGACCTTTCGATTAGCAACATCATCTTCAACACTTTGACCTTTCAATCAGCAACATCTTCTTCAGCACTTTGGCCTTTCGATCAGCAACAACATCATCATCATACTCTGATATTTCGATCAAAAACATCATCAAAACATCAACATCATCATCATCAAAATATCATCATCATCACATTCTGATCTTTCAATCAGAATCATCATTATCATCAGCCTCTGATCTTTCGATCAGAAACATCATCAACCGAATATCATCATACTCTAACATCAACTCATCATCATATTCTGATCTTTCGATCAGTACGTCATCATCATCATACTTTGATAATACGACATCATCATCATCAGGATCTCATCATCATCACATTCTGATCTTTCAATCAGAAACATCATCATCATCATCATCGCATTCTGATCTTTCGATCAGAAAACATCATCATCATCAGCAACATCATCATCATAAGCAACTTCTGATCTTCCGATCAGAAAACATCATCATCATCATATTCTGATCTTTCAATCAGAGAACATCATAATCAGCAACTTCTGATCTTTCGATCAGAGAAACATCATCATCAGCAGCAACTTCTGATCTTTCGATTAGAGAACATCATCATCATCAGCAACAACATCATCATCATATTCTGATCTTTCAATCAGTACATCATCATCATCATAAAAACATCAACATCATCAAAACATCAACATGATCCTTCCTTTTGGAATTACAGGATTTAGGTCTTTATGGAGTTACCAATGATCCTTCCTTTCGGAATTATGGGATTTAGGTCTTTACGGAGTTACTAACGATCCTTCCTTTCGGAATCACGGGATTTAGGTCTTTACGGAGTTACTAACTTTCGGAATTACGGGATCAACACATTTGTGGAGCTCAGACAATCCTTCCTATTGGAATTACAGGATCAACACATCTGTGGAACTCAGACAATCCTTCCTATTGGAATTACGGGATCAATTCAATGATCCTTCCTTTCAGATATACGAGATTTAGGTCTTTACGGAGTTACTAACGATCCTTCCTTTCAGAATTACGGGATCAACACAGATGTGGAGCTCAGACAATCCTTCCTATTGGAATTACGGGATCAACACATCTGTGGAACTCAGACAATCCTTCCTATTGGAATTACGGGATCAATTCAATGATCTTTCCTTACGGAATTACGAGATTTAGGTCTTTACGGAGTTACTAATGATCCTTCCTTTCGGAATTACGAGATCAACACATATGTGGAACTCAGACAATCCTTCCTATTGGAATTACGGGATCAATTCAATGATCCTTCCTTTCGGAATTACGGGATTTAGGTCTTTACAGAGTTACTAATGATCCTTCCTTTCGGAATTATGGGATCAACACATATGTGGAACTTAGACAATCCTTCCTCTAGGAATTACGAGATCAACACACGTTCTCGAGTACCGAAGTCACCAGATCCATTCTGAACTGAAGTTCAAGGATGATACAATCCTACCACATTCACAGGGACCGAGATCTCCGGATACATTTTGAATCGAGGTTCAGGGATGATGCAATCCACCACTTTCATGGGGGCCGAGACCTCCGGATACATTTTGAACCGAGGTTCAGGGATGATGCAATCCACCACTTTCACAGGGGCCGAGACCTCTGGATACATTTTGAACCGAAGTTCAGGGATGATGCAATCCCACCACATTCACGAGGGACGAGACCTCCGAATACATTTTGAACCGAAGTTCAGGGATGATGCAATCCCACCACATTCACAAAGACCGAAGTCACTGGATCTCTTTTGGACAGATGTCCCAAGATGATACAATCCCTCTTCATTCTCGAGGACCGAGGTCACCGGATCACTATTGGAAAGATGTCTCGGGATGATACAATCCCTCTTCATTCTCGAGGACCGAGGTCTCCGGATCACTTTAGGGCAAGTGCCCAGGGATGATACAATCCCACTGCAACATCACTACTCCCCCTTTCGAGGAAGGTCTTTTCGAACAACACCAAGCTTGTCTCAAAAGTGTTCGAACTTTAGCCGAGATAGAGGCTTCATCAGTACATCATCATTCAAACCATCATCATCTACATCTTCAGTATAGAAATACGGAATTATCATCATCTGCATCTACAGTATGTAAATATTGAAACATCATCTATATCTTTAGTATGGGAATACATAATCATCTACATCTTATCTCGTATGTAGAAATACCGAATTTTTATGTGTTACAATTGGAACACAGGGTTCTCTATCATCACAAATCTGGTTATCACATAGAATCATTGTAGTATCCATCTTCAGGTCAAAGAGACCTGATATCAGCTTCCGAAGCCATATGACTTCACAACTTAGCAGAGCAATCTGCTATGTATTTTGCTTCAGCCGTGCTACGAGAAACACTGGACTGTTTCCTGCTAAACCATGAACTCATAGCAGACCCCAAACAAAAGCATCTACCTAATGTTCTTTTTTTGTTTGAGATACTTCCAGCCCAATCTGCATCTGTGTAGCCATACAATCTATACTCATGGCTACCATCATAGTATAGACCAAAGTCTATAGTCCCTTTCAGATATCTCATCACATGTTTTGCGGTTACCAGGTGAACCCGTCTTGTTTGAACAAGATATTGACTTAAGGTTTTCACAGCAAAACAAATGTCTGGTCTAGAATTTGTTCAGTACATTAATGACCCAATGATCTGTCTGTAATGAGTCACATCCACTAACCTTGATGAGTCATCAGATAACAGCTTCAGGTTGGAGTCCATGGGTGTGGCCATGGATTTGCATTCCAACATATTGAATCTCTTCAATATCTCTACCGCATACTTTCCTTGGTTGAGAAAGATTTCTTCTAAACTTTGTCATATTTCCAGACCTAGGAAATAGTGCATTAACCCAAGGTCTTTCATCTCAAATTGTTCTGCTAGTTTCTTCTTGCTTTCCATGATTTGTTTCTCCTTCCCTGTCAAGAATAAGTCATCCACATATAATAACAGGATGACAGGTTCATCTTCTACAACCTTGAGATAAAGCTTAGGATCAGCTTTACTCTTGGTAAAGCCCATAATTGACAGGAAATTGTCTATCCTTTCATACGAAGCTCTGGGAGCTTGCTTCATGGCATAGAGGGCCTTCTTCAACTTACATATATGAGCCCATCTGTCTTCAACTTCAAATCCTTTCGATGTAAAACTCTTCCCCAATCATACCATTAAGGAAGGATTGTCTTTACTTCATCATGGAAGCAACTACCATCATAGTTCTGAAGGAAGTGTACCTTGCTTCCTGGAGTAAGTGTCTCTTCAGAATTAATTCCCTCTTTCTTATAGAAACCTCTGGCCACAAGTCTTTCCTTACTTCTATCAACGACATATTTTATCTTGCAAATCCATTTGTAAGATACCACATTCTTGCTTTCTGGTTTGAGTACTATATCCCAAACATCATTCTAGTATTATTTTATCATAACATCTTCCATGAGTTCATCTTGTCAGATCATCAACATATCCTAGTCTTCTGCATTCAACTTTGAAGGTTGGAACCCAAAAGTCTCGATCCATCAGGAAGCTGTCCATCATGTCGTACCGTGTCGAACTCAGATATCTTCTGTAGTCACTCCCCCTGAAGTGGAGTATTATCTTCCTTCTTCATTCTGTACAGGTGGTTCTATGCTTGATATATACTGGTCAATAGAGTATGTCATGTCATAGTCTATTCTTTCTGAGGCAAATCACGAACCTTGCTTTGTACACTTGTTCTTGTATATCCATATGGAGGATACTACATACTTTCCTTTATGTCTCGAAATCATATCGTATACGTCATTCCCCGTGATCAACTGTTATTCTTTGATCATAGCTTCTTTCATAGCATTCTTTTCTTCATCTTGAGTTATCTCTCATACCCATGGTAGTCTTCATTCTTCGAGGTGGGT
>LPNX010526605.1:669141-820493 GCA_001517045.1 Pseudotsuga menziesii | reverse complement strand
CATGGGAGGCCATTCAAGGTGGCTATCACCACTTCTGCATTCTCTACTTCTTCTTCTACTGCTTCAAGATGTTATGCATTCTGGATCTTCACATTCTTCAATTGTTTTCTCAGATCCATCTTCTGAATTATGTTCTTATCTTCAAATAGCTTGATCAAGAAATCAAACATCTTCGGTGTCTTTAGGGAAGACACTTGTGGTACAAGTTGATCCATGATTGAATCAACAGTGATCTTCTTGGCCTTGATCAAATTCTTCTTGTGTAAGGCTTTGAGGCTCATCTCCCTCTAGAACTGGAACCTCTCTACTCATGTAAGTGTCCAATTCATTTTCTTCAGAGAGATCAAATAATTTCATGCTTGGAAGTTTTCAACTTCACCAAGCTTATCATCAAGATGATGTGATAGATCACTTTGAAATGAGAACCTCAAATGCAAATAGCAAAAGATTAGATCTTACCGATTTGAGGTGTTCGTCCTGCTTCCGAAGCTGGCTGATCTAGGGTTTGTCAGAGAAACCCAAATTTTCAAAACTTGGAATCTTTCAGATCTAATTGGATAGAAATATAGATCTCTTCAAATGGAGCTGTCCAATGTACTCCTTTTCTGAAAACAGTGGAGGGAAGCTCCTGGAACAGGAAGCCCTAGTTTTCCAATTTCTTCTGCAGAAATTCTTGTTACTGTTTCTGTGATATCTCTGAAATTACTGCTCCTTTGTGTCTGAAATTTCGCACTGAGGTAACCTCGCATGTTCCTGATTCAACACCATAGGTTTCATTAGATTTGTTTTCACCAATTTGGATTTATGATCATTTTCCCAAGGTGACCTGTTACAGGACTGTTCAGAACAGTGAAGTTGTACGGAATGCCACATGTCACTGGTTCATCTTCAGGGTCTGAAATTCAGATCACAGAGAATACAGTCCGTTCTATTTCTGGAGCATCTTCAGGAATTCCATTTGGACCTCTTTAGCCCAAGCTATAGCAATTTTCCCTAGGTGTCCTGTTTAGGGATGAATTCTGGAAGAGGATGGAACCCTAACTTGGAGGGATCATATCTCCTCGAATATAGCGAATCTGAGGCTAAATTTTGGACACAATGTTCATCAGGATTTTATCTTCGGTCTCTGTAATTTTCAGCTCTTAAACCTTCGCCAATATTGGGATATAGCGAATATACCAAAACTTAGCAGTTTTAGTATTTAGGGTTTTTCTAGCTCCGGGTCAAACTAGGGTTTGACTTTCCCGGAGTTTCACCCAACCAAAAATCTTGATCCAGGTCTCTAAAATTCAATTTTGATGAGGATAGAAATCCTATGCTGGGCTCACTCAAAAATTCTTCTTCTGCAAGAATCCCTAATTTCCCACACGGAAAACTGAAAATGCTCGAAATCGAATTCCGCTTCGACAAAAAGATGTGCCCTTCAATGGAGAGTCAGCCTAGCCTTCTTTTGCTGGTTGATTGTGGAGAGAGAAACAAAAAGTAAGAAGCCCTAGATTCTGTAGTTGCACAATGTCTTCTTTTCAGGGTGGCTCTGATACCATGTTGAATTTTCATATGCTTAGCTAAGACATCAGTATTTCATTTCATTTTTCATAACAAAAGCATATAAACAGGATCACTGAAAGATAGACAGGCACAACCATACAAAAGGAACACAAAGATTTATCCTGGGAAAAACCCAGCAAAAGCTTCCTCAATATAGATGCCCCAAAAAGATAAAAGATAAAACCAACAAGGAGATCAAACACTGATCCTCCTCCTTCTCTCCTTCTCCAGCTACTTCTCTTCTCCACTAATGCACTACACAAGTGAGAGTGTGTGTCATAAGTGAGGAGCACTACACCTCTATTTATATTCATCTGTTCACTTAAGTTAACTCATCTGTCATGTAGGCTCGAGTTAATCATGTAGGCTCGAGTTACACATGTAGGCTCAAGTAACCACATTGGGGTGCTAATGACCCACCTTTACAATTAGAGGGGACTGCCTCAGGACTCTTATTAGTTCTTCCGATTAGGAGCATCGGGGTACAAAGTAATACAAGTGGTTCTCCCGGTAGGACCATCGGGGACCACAAAGAAATACATATAGAATATTCTTCGAAGTTACAATATTTCAACATCCATGTGCCTACAATTAAGAGTCCACCATTGCTTTCCAAACGATAGGATAGTTGTGATATGTCTTTGGTTCCTGTCGCGTCCCCACCCCTCATTCCAATGATGGAGAGGACGCGAACAACACTGCTGTTGCTGTCAATGGAAAATCTAGCCCCATGAACATAACAATTAAAAATGTATTGAACATAAAGTACATAAATATATGCATTATACATGAAATAAACAACAGAAGAAAAACACATTCATTCAAGCATTCAACATGTTCATATTAATTCATAAAACAAATAGTTTGCAGAGATTAAGCACAAGAATACTTATCTTGAAAAGAAGCTTCCCCACAACTAGTTATGTCGTTGCAACGTTCCACCCAACCATAGGCCAGTGTGCTCATCAATCTCAGCATCGTCGCCATCCCCGAGCCGGGCATGATACCACAAGGCACTAGGAAACAACAAGATTACACACAACAATACCATACATCCACACTCAAACCAACACACAGTTGGGTTTCATAGACTGTCCAACCAAGCCAATGAACAAATGGGTTCCACGGCTATTAAGGCAACAACCCAACAACATAGGTGTTCCTTAGATTTACTCAGCCAAGCCACACTTTACATCAAGCACACAGTCAACCAATTAATCAAAACACAGGCACACAAAATCGTTGGGTATGAACAAAACGTTCTTGGGAACCACAAACCGGAATGGAAGACGGGAAGAAAAACAACCCAAGTGAGCAAATCGTTTCAGGGAACGTTTGATGGCTCCACAGAGGCAAAAACAACCTCTACAAATTCCCAATCTCATGGATTCAAATTCTGAAAACGTCTATTGGCTCCACGTGGGCAAAATGACCATTTCCAAACCCCCAAACATAAATCTATTTTCTTGGGCACTTAGAAACACCAAAAACGACTTCCCAACCATTGGAAAAAATGGGAAACCACAGAAAAACGTGGGGGAAGATCCCAACTTGCTCACAGGGGCAAAAACAACCTCAATAAACACCCAAAATTCACGGGTTTCTTCTACCACTCACTGTGCAACCAAAAACGAGTTTTCCTCAGCTGGGTAATGAGGAATCAACAACAAAAATGTCAAGGGAAGAGCCCAGCCACTGAGCATTTCCCAAAACGACCTCCCATCCATGAGAAAAATGAAGAAAACTGCAAAAAACGTGAGGGAAAACACACAGGTAGAAAAAAACGTGAATGAGAGAGCTCTCCAAGCTTCCTCTGTGTGAGAGAGCCTCCACGTGAAGGAGAATGGGTGAGGAATGAAAGGCATGGGTTCCTAATGGCTTGGGCATGCATTCCCAAGCATTTACTTGCCCCACAAGTAAAAAACACGTTTTCCAAAAATGGGTGGCTTCCCAAATTCGAATTTGACCTCCATACCTTTCCCATCCCAAGGAGATAACTTCTTCAACCATTTCTAGATGATTGGGCACAAAAGGACAAAATGGGTAGTTGACCACTCTATGGGTTTTCCCTTAGACATTTGGTTTTTCCCCATAGGCTCAAAGGTTTGAATATTCCCCCCTCCCTATTCCTTGTGAAATCATGCCCCCATCTCTTTAACGTTGCGGCGCATAGCTAGTTGCGGTATTTTTATTAATTTGCATTTTACATGATGTCTCAAACATATTGTTCTTGGCTAGCACATAAACCACCAACATCGATTTTAATCGCCGATACATAAAATACTAAATCCACAGTGGGGCCTTTGCCTTGAGCTCTACACCATGATCAAATAAAATTATTTACATCATGTGCAATTCAATACCATGGGGTCAAAACCAGGGTGTTACAGTTCCTTCTGAAGCCATTCTTTGAAAGATAATGGTTCTATATACTCCATTCTCATGGCGTTGTGCCAAAGACCTCACCCCCTTAAAATATTGTCAAAGAATCTTTACAGCTAAAGGCTTCCCAGACATATTTATATTTTTTAGCCCCCAACCTTCTAGAGATTTTGGTTTTGATAACCTTCTCCGGTTGAACCAAGCCATGACATCATATTCTTTTTTTCCTCTCCATAAAAAATTAAGAATTTTTCCTAATCTCCTTTTGAATCCCAAATGGAGTATGAGTAATAGAGTGTCGGTATTGATGCTTCTAGCACCAACTTTACAAGAGTTAATTGTCCTAACCACTTATTGCGCTAGACTTCAACTCTTGTTTCAATCTTGGTATATAGTCATATCCAATTGTTAAAGTTGTATTCAAACCCATATACTTTATGCCTTTCTGAAATGGGACATCTGTGTATTGTAAAATGGTTTCTAAATTCCCATGCTATCTTTCAGGGATCACATTCAAAACCAAGGATAATTTATGAGCACTGAACATAATTTGTAAACCCATAGATTTCATATATAACTCCAAAATCTCCTAAATTCTTAGAGCATCCCCTACCTTACCATTTCCAAACAATAACATGTCAACAAAAATACGGTGAGTTAAGATATGTCTTCTCCCTAGATTGATTCCTTTAATCCCTCCTTTGTTCTCGGAGTAGATCATATACCTGCTTAGCCCTTCTGCAGCAACTAAGAATATAAGAGGGGAAAGTGAACATCATTTTCTAAGCCCTTGGGAATGTTTGAAGAAAATGGTCGCTTAATCGTTAACAAGTACAGAGAAAGAGGTAGATGAGAGGCAACCTTCGATCTGGTTTACTAAAAGAGAACTGAAGCTTACATGAATGAGAATTAACCTTAGATAAAGCCCCGTGACTTTGCTCTAAGCTTTGGACATGTCCAATTTTATGATAAATGAAGGCACCTTTTTTTGCTTTAATTGAATGTAGGGCATCTTGACCTACTCCCACTACATCATGTATTTGTCTCCCTAAAAAAATCCAAATTGTTTTGAGGATATTGAATTTGAAAGAAGAGGTTTTATCCCGTGATCTATTGTTTTTGCAATGATTTTGTATAAAGCATTGCACAATGAAATAGTTTAGAAGTCCTCAAAGGTATCTAGAATGTATTTTTTTGGAATTAGAGGGAGGAAAGTTCAGTTTATGGCTCCTAGGATTTTAATAGAGCACCTAGATTTCTCCACTACTGCCAACAAATCATCCTCTAGTAACTCACAGAAGCCGGTGTAGAATTCAATTGACCACCTGTCTGACCTTGGGCTCGTCCCGTTGAAATGAGCGGACTTCTTCCTTTATATCTTCTTTTGAGATTGGATCCATTAAATGTTAATTATGATTGTCTTCAATGGACGTGGGCTTACGTAAATGAATTAAATTTTATTAGCTATGTTGACCCCTTCCGACTCCTTGAAGAGGGACAAGAAGTGAGTTGTAGCTTCCTCAAAACTTTTCTTTGAAACGACTAATTGTCCTTCGCTCATTATTCTCATCCCCCCTTTCAACCCAAATAGCTCTACTTTGAAGCCTCCATTGGGCACTGTCCCAATTTACAAGTATCCTCCCAATTCTTTTGGGTTTGTTTCTCATCATCACTGAAAATACCACTAGAGTTTTGCTCATATATTTGTTCTATATGAGCTTCAGTAGTCTTCAAATCCATGTGAAAACTGTTTTGTTTGTCTTCGACCCACTCCCTTTGTTAATTGCTTTATCTTCTTAAGGGATTCACAGATTTGAAACATTGTTGTTCCCTTGCATTGGTCAATATGTTCCCATTCTTGGAACACCATCTCCCTGAAATCATCATCCTCAAGACAAGTGTAATTTAATCTAAAAGGGGCTAGAGGCTTAAGGTCATCTCCCTCCATTTCTGGAAAGATAGGAAAATGGTCGGATACATGCCCAACCCACCCCATATATTACCTTTGCAAATTTTGCTAAAATTCCATCACAGACAAGGAACCTATATATTCTCTTCGAAATACTCTTATCCCCCAGCAATTGTTTTTCCGTGTGGGGTCACTTTTGCTGGTCGACGTCACAAAGGTTAGCTTCCTCAAATTATATATAGAATAATCAACAAGAGGTTTTGGCCTACCATTAGCTCCCTAGCCCTTACCTATTTTCATAATAAAATTCAAATGTACCCTAACAATCACATTCCCTCTCCTAATAGGATCCTATTCAAACCAAAGTTACCAGAACTCCTTCCTATTTGAGTATGGTTCATACATATTAAAGATTCTGCAATACTTATTTAAACAAAGTGATTGTGTTGGTCGAAATGGTGCCTGCTCACTTGTTGTTTTATGCACATGTAACAGGTTAAGCTTACTTAGCCTGATTTTCCTTGCTCTATGGAGATATTCATAGCATGCACAACTTTTGCAGATGTTTTCTTAATCCATAAAAGTAAGATAATTGTAAATGTATTGAATCTATTATTTTTCTCATTGATCAGGAGAGAGAGTTCAGTTAATGAGACAGAGCGATAACTATTGCATCGATTTGGTTTTTACTTCTCTGTTTGCGTTATTTTCTTTAGACATATTGGGTGGTTATGTATCCATAGGCAACACACATTCGTAGCCATAGGAAACATGGATTTGCAGCCTAGATATGCGGTTGAATCTCATATGGTGCCAGAGTTGAAGGTTCTCTAAAGGGAAATTTTGTTGCATGAGTTTTTTCTTCTTCTCACACCGGGTATGCTCTTCTCTCACATCTCTTGATGATCTGGAGAAATAGAGCCGTTGAAGAAACAAAAATGCAGGTTTTAGGGAAGGGGGGTAATTTGCAACCCGAATTTTCCAACATAAGCCCTACTGAAGATCACCAAAAATATGAAGTCCTACAATGACCCACATTGCAAAAATCTGAGCGACTGTTCACAGTTACTGGTAAATTTGCATGCACAAAATAGAGTTGTTTCCATAGTGTTGAAGGTCCTCTTTTATTAAGCTACAAAAAACTCTGTTCTGCAGCAGTCCAAGTTCCTCCAACATCCTCTATTGAGCTATAGAAGTATCCGTTCTATAGTGCATCCATCAAGCTACAAAACTATCTCTGTAGCGCTTTAGCAGCAGTTCGACTTTTTCCTAGCTAAATGGGTCAAAATCTTGTTCCACTTCTCACACCATTCAAGTTTTCAACTATTGTGAATGGAAATCGAAGATACTGTTTTTTGCTGAGTAAAGGCCTATTTAGAATCACAATAGGAACAACAATTGAACCAACTGATCTTGTTGTAGAAAATCAAAGTGGTTTATTAGAAGTAATGAATCCTATCGATTACTGTGTCAACTTATATCTTCCAATCTTCTTTTCCTCATTAAATCTGCTAATTCACCCAATCAAATTTGGACTACATTGGAAAGATTGTTTGGGAAGCAGATGTGCTAAGAGAATACCGGCTAGAGAATGGGCTCATCAACCAGAGCCCCAATGGTTTTGACACCACGTAGGATTTCTTCACCAAATTGAAAACACTAAGATTGCAGCTAAAACAATCTAAGAATGAGAAAAAGAACGAGCCGCTGATGCTTTCCATTTTTTCTAAACTTTGTCCTTAATACACTAATTATTTCTAGTATTCTACATTCCATGCAACCAAGGGCATGCTTGGACCACATGGAAAATGCTAACTCTTGATGACTTTGTTGCTATGATTAATGGGGACTTGGACAAACTTGTGCAGATGGGTAATTTGAAGTTCTCAAAGGCCAATGCCCTTGCTGACAAACATGGTACAAATGAATCAAAAGCGGAACATAATCATCCAAAGTTGCTCATGAGACCTCCCATTCAAAGGGTAACAAAACTAATAATGAAAGGGTCAAAAGTGCCTATTGAAACATGCTCGCACATAATGAACATAAGTGCATGAAGATGGAATTTGATCATCTAACTCATATTCTTGAACATAATCACATCAAGGTTCATGATTTAGTCAAGCATAGTTCATCAACATAGGAGTCTTCGAGGACATAGGAGAGAAACAAGGGAGGAGCAAAAGAAATGCTCTCTGGATATAATTCAAGTCAATGGATCCACAAAACCAACCAAGTGAATTATTCTTTATTTGGGAACACACGGGTTTGGAATTCATTTTTCAGCGAGTGTGGAACTTGATTTAGTGGGTTTTACAGAATTTGATTGGGCGGGGAATGCTATAGATCTCAAATCCACTTTAGGATATCTCTTCTGTCTTGGTTTTGGTCCGATTGACTGGTCAAGCAAGAAGCAATCAACTATTGCTTTATCTACCATTGAGGAGAAGTATCACAGAGCTGTCAATTTAGTGGGGTATACATAAATTGATTGGCTATAAAATGCTATAAATCTCAGATCCACTTTATGCTACCTATTCTCTCTTTACTTTGGTCTGATTTTTTGGTCAAGCAATAAGCAATCAACTATTGCTTTATCTACCACCTGAGGCAAATTATCATGGAGTTGTCATTGTCGTCATAGAGGACATTTGGATTCAACAAATTCTCACTGAATTTGGTATCCTGTATTGTTGGTCGTCTATCATTTTCTATGACAATTGGAGTACCATTAAGATCTCAAGAAATCTGGTTCACTACTAGTGGACCAAGCACATTGAGATTAGTATGCATTCATTTAGGAGCTCATCCATGGACAAGTCATTGATATGATATATTATCCATCTACAGCGCAGTTTGATGACATCTTCACTAGACCTTTCATAAGGAGCAAGATTCTTCATCTTTGAGCTCTATCGGGAGTGTAGGTGGCTTCTTCTCAGGGGTAGGCTACCTAGTCTTCTCTTTCTTTCCTTTTGAGGGGGATTTTTTTTTCCCACTGGGTTTTCCCCATCCTCACTTCTTTGAGTAGACCATGTTGTACATTGGTACCTAACACGGGTTCATATATATTTGGACCCATCTCTTCATTTCCACATGCTTCCCTATGTTGTGCTTATGGGGGGTTGTTGGTGTATATGGTGCATGCACACTTGTTGTTTATTTCAGTGTTTTCATGCACATACAGAGTTTTACCCCTCATTTTGTATGATGATAACACCTGTGATTTTTCATAACGATACTTGTGATTTACATCATATCACAAGTTTATTCAGGGTGACATCTATGGAGAATTGGAGGGGCTAGGGGTTCCCACTATCTTGGAGATTCTTCGAATCATGATATATTTTGCTTAAATTCATATGTTTGATGGGATGATGGCTCATCTAGTGATACTTTTTTTTTCACATTTCAAACCTTCTATGGTGATGGTCTATGGTTTTGGGTGAGTGCCCTCGCTTGTGTAAGTATATTTGGCACATTTACACTTCATTTCAAGAGAATGCTACACCTTAGGTCCTTGTTTTGTGATGATGTCACCCTCCAAGGGGTTACATGTGGGGGTGGATGATGAATCAATTTGTGGAATTCCTAGCATTCAAGGATTTATTCAACATTAATATGACATCCTAGCATCATGTTTATTTGGTTTCAAATGGGCACTCCTCATGCACAATCTTTCTTAAATGGATCTAGCCTTCTCAAATGGCTAGTTGGCATGTTTTGACTTGTTCTTGGAGCTTTAGTATGTGGACTCCCTTGATGATTTGGAGGGTTTTGGCACATATGTTGATTTTTTATGATATTGTCTAGCTTTCTTTGATGAGTGCTCCATTATTTATTCTTGATGGTGCATAGATTAAGGCATGATCACATGCATACTACTTGTTTGAGGGTTTTTTCCTTACCTTATAGAGTTTGTTGATTTTTGTGATGACTTCGTTTCTAGATGGTGATTATTATACAAATTGTGATAACTCTTTACTCCATGGGTCTAGTCGCTTGGCACATTCCCTCAGAAGTTCACACCTTTAATGTCCAGTTATGTAGCTACTTATGGAGATCTCCTAGATTTGCACTTGAAGACGTCCAAAAGGGAAGGTGTCCAATCTTTGAGGGTTTCATTGCACACCTTTCAAAACCCTAAAAGCACACTTGCCACTTACTCATGCTTATTTGATGGGGCATTTCATACAATGATCCCACATGTGCCACTTTAAGATACTTTATTTTGATTCATTCTTTTGAAGGGGGGCCTCTAGCCTATCAAGATCATTGCACACATATTCATTCATCATTTGTGGAACCGTCCACCTTTAAGATGCTTTATTTGAACAATTTGATGGGATCTCTTCTCTTGGAGATCTTCGAGGGATTGGTTGGATCCACACATGCCTCGAAAAGGAATTTTGTTGCACATCTATTGAAGACATAGATTGAAATCACTATTTTGTGGGGGTTAAAACATTAATTCGCCCACCGTGGAGTTTTCGCTCACATGTGGGAGATCTTCCTTTTAAGGGAACACTTGTGGGAGAGTTTATTATTTGTTGGAGGTGGTTACATGGTCAAATAACCACTTTAAGGAGGTGTTCTATTTTCTTGTGCTATATTTGGGGTGGTGTGACTAAGTTCATTGTTTAGTAATTGTTGAATTTTCTCATGAAGTTGGTTACATGGAAATTTTATTATATTGTTTATCTTGGAGATGAGGAGGATTATTTGTTGTTTCTTGAATTCTTTTATGAGAGGAACGTGGATTTTGAATAGCTCATTCATTGCTACTTTATTAAGGAGTTTGTTGAGGAGGTTAAAAATGTAATATTCTATTGTATTCCTTGGGTGGATTTAGGAGAAATATTATTTTATTGTAAAAGGAGATGGAGTTACAAGTCTATAAAAGACTAGTTCTCTCATTCATTTGTCATGGTTTGGATTTGTGGGATAGCTTCTCATGTCCCAAATTTTTCATTGGGTCACAATGGCCTAATCACATTTTCCATATTCATGAGAGTTTGTCAAATTGATGCTAAGGGTCAAATAATTGCCAAGGAGGAAAATTACTAGTTTCCTAGGTTGGGGGTGGAAGCTTTGGGAATTGGAATAAGGGGGAAAATAAATGATGTTTTAACATTAGAATGGCATAAATATTTAATAAAGAATCTAAATAAATAAATACAAGGAAAAATCAAAGTGGCCATTGATCATGAAGACACATGGAAGATGTGGGACCCACACAAGCTAGATTTTCTATGCCACATGGCATCCCCTCTTGTCATTTCGAATCCATAAGAAGCCCAAGGGTCTTGGGATGGGTTGCAAGGTCAATATACTTGGCATGAATCAATTAAGGTAGAATTGGAGTGGAAGAGTAACTCCCATGGAAGAGGAAGAGGCATTTTGGAGCTAGTGAGACACTTGGACTAGATTCCCTAGCTCTATGACAACAATGATGAAGATGCTATGACACCTATGCCACAAATAAGATCTGAAGGCTGACATATGACATATATGACATGTCAGGGATAAAAATATCTTCAAGAGGGCGCTAAACGGATTTAGGGCAGCTAAGATGCTTCCACATGTGATTTGGTAGAAGTGGGAGACTAGGAATTGTTGTACAAGTGGAATTCTTTGGAATCTCTTCCCAACTAGAATTGGAATGCATCTCTTGGAAGGAATTCTACCCATAGAGATATTGGAAAATTTTTAAATTTCAAGAACAAAGAATCATAGGCATATTTTGATCATTTGAGAATTTTCATTTGTGAAGAGAGAGAGCTAGTGGAAAACTAGTCTTCCTGCCTTAGCAAATTTCAAGGGTGAAAGATTCCCATCCAAGTTGGTGTGTGGAAATACCATTAAGGTATTTCATGGAACTTTAATGGAGACATAAGTTATGGGTGCAAGATATATGGTAGATCTTGGACACTTCAATATCATCTTGTTCTTTCATCTATTCCAAGTTTTCTCATCATATTCTTGCTCTATGGATTGAGGCGCACTTGGTGAGATATTGATATATTTGGGGAAGATTATAATGCCCCATTATTTTATGTTCTGATGTAAATGATATTTATTTAAAGTTCATAAGAGTATCAGATTGAATTACCAAAATATTTCATGTAAAAATGTTAAACAATGAAGAAACAGTGCCATTTCCCCACTACCTTGTTGTGAACCAATGTAATGTTGATCGATTCGAATGGATAAGTAAAATACTGATGGTTTATGGATGAACGAACTTTTATTGATGTATTATATGAGTTTAATTTTCAGTACATAAGCATTTGGAGTCATTTTGTTGAGTTTCATAGCATTTGGAGAAGATTGCCTATCATTTCCCCCAAGGTTGAAACTAGTCTTTTTGCATCTGATTTAAGGGAGTTATAGCAGACATTAAAAGTTGAATGGTGATGCATATTAGTTCATGTTGATGCCATTTACATGTCCCATAATTCCATTCAGAAATTCGAGTTTGATTGAGTGCATTTGGAAAGTCATTTTCATCATGTACCCCTAGGGGATTTGAACCACAAGTTGCTCGTAAAACTCCATACATTGACCAGATTGCCAAAGTGAGTTGCAGAAGTCATTTGATGGTTGAAAGAAACCTATAAAAACCATTTTTATGTATAAAAATCATTCATACACCTTCTGGTACAATTTGAGAGCATTTGGAGCTATTTGGAGCCATCTACCATTGGGGGTTTGAGCCTCAAAATTACTAATAAATTCCCTGAGTTCTATTGGATACCTATTCGACCCCAAAACCACATATAATGCTTCAAATATACTTTACTTAATGTCTTATAACAGAGGCAAGTCTCATACCAACCATTAGTGGAGTTTGTATGGTGTTTGGAAGAGATTTGTTCCAGGACCCAGGGGGGATTTCCACCTCCCAAATTGATTAGTCTTGTCCCGAAAATTCTTCCCTTGCAAATTTTAGACCATGGTTGGGTGTATCAGTTGATTATATTTCTAATAGACGTGTTAATGTGTCCCATCACCCCTCATGACCTTCCTCACCAAGTTTGAAAGTAAGTGGAGGAGTTTGGAATCAGTTGTATCCATATACCTAGAGTTGAAACATGGTGAATTTAAGCACATTGGGAAAATTATTCACAAGGGACATTACAGAGCTCCTCTTCCAAGATTCATCGAATATCTTGTGAATATGGATGGAAATTTAAGGGTTTCATTTCAAAGTGTGGATTCATGTTTCTTCCAATTGATGCTTATGTTTTGTTGGAAACTACATAAATAATCATACAGCAAATACGGACCATGAGTAGGCTTCCTCTTTGTTAAGGAAGAAGGGTTCATCAAGGTAATCAATTGATCTTTCTTTCTGCTCACACTTTCAAGTTGAAGCAATATGTTATATCATTTTAATGAGAGTTATTCAGTGTCCTTTGAATTTGGAATACGATTACTCTGTGTTTACCTAGTATGTGCATAAATGGAATGCCTCCTAAAGGACCCATATAAATTTTGCTTCCCAACAAATATTGTTTATCTTTCATAGATTAAAGGTTGTATGTTCTAAAAACACTTTTCAGCTTTTCCATTTCATCCCTCTTGTCTCTTGTAATGACTCCATTTGCCCAATCTTGATAGGCACTAGTCTTGTCCTTCCATCACTTTATAATTCATATAAATTAATGACATCCGTTTCTAAGGCTAACTCTCTACTTACCTTGTACTTCCATTTCCTAGCTTTTACAATCTTATAGGGACACACCCTTGTGTTGGAGGAGAGCCAACCTAAAGCAAGAAGAAGGATACATGTTGACATGGGTTGTGGGGATATTTCTGATATTGAGTTAATCAGTTTTTGGGTTTTGCTAATAATGTTGGCCTTTACCAAAAATGGCTAACAAATGCACCAACCAGAAAAGTGATCTTCTTTTCGTCCATCCTTGGTAGGGTAGCAACAACGGCAAGGGAGGTGGATCATTGTAACCTCGATCCATGGGATTTTCTACCTTTGTTGAGACTGTGCACAACGTTTGAGTAGATGATTGGATGATTTCATTGCTTTTATAATCAAGATCTAGGTTTCTAAAGGCTATATTTATCCAGATCTATTTTCACTAGGATATGATGCTTGCTAGCAGTGGTTGTATCATATCTGCTTTGAAGATAAGGTATTTTGCGGGGGTTGTGTTCTCTTGTGTTATTAATGAAGATAACTTGCGTAAGAAAATCTGATGGCTGAGTGTTTATGCAATTTGGGTTGAGGTATTTGAGTATACTCAATAAAATAAAATAAACATCAGCATGTTTCATACGTTGCTAGGGTTTCTAGTTAGACTATGCAACGAAACTTTCAATCCAAAATCGTGTAGACAAAAGAGAGTATTAATGTTAGTTGGAGCAAGATTGAAAGGAGATGATAATTACGAACACTGAGACATTGATCGAGCTTAATGTCATAGTATTTTATGTAAAGAGATGAGGAAATAATTAGAGGAATTAAACATAATCAAGATGCCACAATTCTGGAAAGCGATGGAACGAGCTAAAGAATATGGTTGGGACAAACCATGGCTTAGCCCCCTCACATGGCATGGGAGTACACCATGGCTTAGATCCCTCACATACAAAGAGACAAGAGCATTAACACTCCATAGGATGGAGAGATAGAGATGGATATGGGGAAGAACGCGAGGGATTGGATTCGTAGAAAATGGAAGGAAACAATAGATATGGTAGTTAGTGAGACCATGAGTGCAATCAAATACTTGAAATTGCATATGGATCTTCTCTCCTCCATCAAAATTAGAGACAATGTGCAAAAATCAATCACTCTTGAGATAGAACAAGTATTACAAATGGATAAAAGGGATATTTCACAACATTGTTTTGAAGAAATTGAGGAAATGATGCAGCTTAGGAAAAAATTTAGTTTCATTCACAATGAAATCAATGATTTTAAATGAATGCTTAGGGAAATGTATGATATCATGAGAGGGTAGTTGGAAACAATGAGGCATATTTCATACTACATCTCGATGTTGGACTCGTGCATTGAGGACATCGAAAGAAACCTTCAAGAGAAAGGGGGTCAAGCTAAAGGCATAAGAATTGACGTGGATAAAATGATGAATATGAACCAGTGTAACCACTATTAGCCTATCTCAAGCTTCGAAATGAAAGCAATGGAGGAAGACTCCATTTACCTCCTATTCCAGGTCTTGGTCAAATACGTGTGGGAATGAAGTTCTATGTCCTTTTTCTTTTTAACACTTTGATTAATGAAATGTAAATGTTTCTTTTTGTTAAAACATTATGTGCAGGTGGCCATATAACATGGTTAACCATTTTGGGCACCTTCTTCTTGTAACCACTGGATGGATTAAGCCTTTTTATATATAAAAAAGCCATACTAGTTTTTGTTTTAAGAAAATAAAAAAATAAAATCAATATAGGGGAGAGACACCAGTAGTAGTGCTGGGACAAAAAGTGGTCATAGTAGAGGTCACTTAAACATGAAACAAAAAAATATCCACTTAAATATATGTTGGAAATCAAGTGTCTTAAATTAGACTAATAGACAGAAAAATTAATGGGCAAATACACACAAAATACACAAGAGTTTGATGTGGTAAAACTCCAATTTGGGGAACATCTACCAAGAAAAGTATTGATGTCTTATTTCTTTAGTAATGGAGATTATAATCAGAAATTTCCTCATTTATCATACACATATTTGTACTCCTCTCAAAATTGCATATAAATACATTTATTTGAGAGGTTACATGCCATAGGAGAACTGCCACCAGTTAGAGAAACTTCCAACTAACCAATGGTTAGACAAACTAACCAAGTTTAGTAAACCGATACCAAGTTTTGAAAAATCCATTTAGTTAAATTAGTTGTCACAAATTTAACAATCTCCACATTGACAACAATTTATCTAATACTTTTCCCAAGACTATTCATCACCTTTTTTCAAACCAAGAGAAACCACACACCACCGTAGCTTCTCTAATAACACTAGTTTTGTAAACATATCTGCACAATTTTCTTGAGTATGAACCTTTTTTAGATCTACTCCACCTTCACCAATGGCTTGTCTTACAAAATGATACTTTACATCAATATGTTTAGTCTTACTATGATAAACATGATTTGTAGCAAAATGTATAGCACTTTGATTGTCACAGAAACAGGCACACATTTATGCAACCTTCCAATTTCTCTAAGTAGACCTTTTAACCAAATGGCCTCTTTGCAAGCATGTGAGGCAACAATGTATTCAGCCTCTGTAGTGGATAAAGCAACTTTTTCCTAAAGTTGTGGCATCCAACTTATAGCTCCACCTGCAAGACTAAAGACATAACATGAAGTAGATCTTCTCTTGTCCAAATCACCTGCAAAATTTGAATCAACAAAACCGCACACATAATCATTGTTATTGTTAAAGGTGATGCAATAGTCACTTGTGCCTCTTAAATATCGAAGCATGCATTTCACTGCATTCCAATGTTCTTTTCCTGAATTTTCCATGTATTTACCGACAACACCTACTACATATGAAATATTAGGTCTAGTACACACCATTGCATACATTAAACATCCCATTGCATTGACATATGGTACATGAGACATATAATCCTTTTCTTCAACACTACTAAGACATAAATTTGAAGAAAGCTTAAAATGGGAATGATCTGAAATTTCAAGATCATTTTAACCATAAATTTGCATGTGAAATTTCATGTTAAATCTCATAAAAATGACTTAAAAGATGAATTTGTAATGCTTTAAATCAATCACATAAGCAAATAAATGAGATGCAAACCAAAAAATGAAGACAACAACTGATAATGGAGGTCACCCCTCTTGGGCTACATCTTCGGGCCAGTTCCAATAGGGAGGTTGATCTTATTAAGTCTTCAAAGCTTACAATATTGGGTTTCTAGAACCACTTATGTTTTTTTCCAGTAACCAACAAAACAGACAACACCATTGCGATCCTCTCGAAATTTTGAGAAAAATGAGTATAAACTCGACTAGGTTTGCCAAATTCCTCCTCTGGTACACAAATTGAGAACTACCTCTATCCCGCCTATACAACTTGTATTGGTTGTACCCCACCTCGAGATTCATTCACAATAATTTTTGTACCTCCATTAGGAAATGTGTCAAAACTTGGCGTTGAACTTTCCCCTTTGTGGCTCCAAAATTGGGCTTAAATAATATTGAAAACTTGGTGGTTTTGAACGCGTGCTTTAGAAGGCCACACACCCATTTTCCCTTCCCCCTATGCCTACAACTTTTAACATAAATACGCCATTAGCCACCCAACTAATGGGCTTTGGCCTGGTGGTGAATTTGTTGGTGTTATAGGGCAGAGGCCCCAAGGTCAAACCCGTGGGCCTCTCCCCAACCTTCGCGATTTTGACATGGTTTAATGTGATGGCAGACTATAGTGTTGGCTTGTGGTTTAACGATATATCGTGGAATATAGTGTTGGCTCGTGGCATGTAATATGGCACTGTGTGTTGGAAAGAGTTCATGTAACATGGTATATAGTATAAAGTTCTATATGGGGGTCTTGGTGTTGACATGGGGTTGAGGGCTATCCCTCGACCCCACCCCATTTTCACAATAAAACTTCATTCAACCTTAAATATTACTTGTGCCTTATACCTTACAAGGAACACATGCGATAGAGAGGTCTAGGTGGGTTTGGTGGAGACTTTGGGTAGGCTTGGAGTTCTTGGGTTCATTCCCATAAACTCCACCCAATTTTTTTATAACTAAACATTAACCATTTTTTTTTCCATTTTAACCATTTTTTACTGAACTTATAACCCTCACAACTTATGCATCCAGATTTAGTTTCTCATGAAACAAGCGTTGACGGAAAGCTATCGACGAGATATTTTACCCTGTAAGCTTTATTTTCTTGTTTGAAGAATTCTACTTTGATCAACTATGGAAGATCCTCCTGGATCAAACCTTCCCACTAGGATGCTTTTGGGCTACTAAAAGCATGGAATCATTTAGAAAATAAGTGAGGGTACAACTCCCTCACTCTTCTGGTCTCTAGCCACCTTGCTTTGCTTGGATGCATTCCTTTTAGCCCCACACGAAGAAATTCCATGTCTCCTCTTTGTGAAGATCTTATCTTCTTATCAAATATCACATCTTCCTGAAGTTCATTAAGATACTCAAGAGCAAAGTCGTCCACCGAAGGTGCTTGAACGTGTACATCTTGGTCTACAATAATAGGTGGATCATACAGTTTCAAGTTGTCCACATTAACTACTGAATACATTTCCATATAAGGAGGAAATTCTAACCGGAAAGCATTATTACCGAATTTATCCAAAATTGTAAGGGGTCCATACCTGATAGGTTTCAACTTTCTCCCTTCACCTTGGAGTCGATCTTTGCTGATATGAAGCCATACTTGATCACCTATCTGGAAATGATGATCTATTCGATGCCTGTCATTCCGTTCTTTGTACTTGTCCTGACTTGATTCCAATTGTTCCTACACTACTTGATGAATTAACTGGATCTGATGAATAAACTTCCGAGCTTTATTTGCATCAACCTGTCCACATTTTGTTGTATCTTTCCCAAAAACAAAAAATGAGACTTTTGAAACTATCCAAAACATGTCTTGAATGGAGACTTTTGAGTTGAAGAGTGTATGGCTCTATTGTAGGCATGTTGTGCATAATCCAACTGCTCATCCCGAAGCTTAGGATGCTTAGCACAATACCCTCGAACAAGATGTATTAGGACCTGGTTAGCCACTTCAGTCTGTCCATCATTTTGTGGATGAAATGTTGTGCTTTTCTTCAACTTTGTGTCCATACATTCCCATAAAGATGACCAAAATTTCCCAAGAAAGCAGGCATATTGATAAGAAATAATGGAATTAGGAAGTCCAAAATGGACCCATACATTTTGAAAGAACAAATGAATAGTCATCTCAAGTGTGATCTTGTAACGAATAATTAATAAACACATAAATATTAATAACAAGTAAGATTAATAATTAAATGAGAGGATGTGTCCCCTCAAATAGGAAATGCCCAAGCTATTATAAAAGCGGGCCAACATTTGTAAAATTCATCATCGTATCTTACAACTTATCAATTAGATTTTATATCCATTTATGGATCATTTACATTATTTACATTGGGTTTTTACTTAGAAGACAAATATCTCCGCTTTAGTGGTATTGGAGCCTCGTTGACTGATTCGGCCTTTGACCAAAAATTTCAGACTTTGTCTGGTAAGTTTCGGACTTCTCTGAGTTATTGGTCTTTGACCGAGATTGTATTTTATCCATTCCATCATCAACATATCTCCATCTCTCCGTCCTCCCGTCCACTTCCTAGATCCTTCCTCCCCTTCGTGCTACACATCCCGTGCTCTTCCCCTTCAACCCATGTTGCAAATCCCACATAGTCCTCCCCCCACTCTCATCTTCCCCTCCACCATCTTCCATCACCTGCCCTAGATCGCACCTACTCTTCTCCTCCACTCAGTCGCATGTCTTCCGTCTCCTCCATCCTCCTTCCCCGCATTTCCCCCGTGTCTGCTTCCCCTCCTGCTCCACGGCCTCAACTACTTCCAATCCCTCCCGCAACCCTCCCCACGTAGCTACCTGCACATACCCATACACCTCCACACCCGCATTTTCTCTCCATCGTGTTGCTCCTCCCCCTCGTCTCTCCTTTGCAGCTACTTCCTCTCCCACCTCACTACATCCTCACACTAGCACCCTCCTCTTTCCATTTTGCTTGCTTGTGCTCCACCACTTCACCACTACTTGCAACCAACGCCCTCCTCTTCCTTTCCCTCCGTGTGCACTCTGCTTCCCTCACACTTACTCCTCCTCCACCCTTGCTCTAGCTCTACCCCCACACTTGTGTGCACCTTAATGCCACCTCCCTCACCACGACAGTCTTCCAACCTCTCCCATGACCTGCGTGTCGTCCATCCAACCTGCAACCCATGGGGAAACTACCAAATCTTCGGGTCTTTTCTTTTCACCCACATTTATTCAATATATATATATATATATATGTATTTATATATATGTATGTATCTATCTATCTATATATATGTATATGTATATGTATATGTATATGTATATGTATCTGTATCTGTATCTGTATCTGTATGTGTATGTGTATGTATATATATATATATATATATAATATTATTTATAATAATCAATATTATAATAATTGTTTTTATTAAAAATTCAAATATTACATTCCTATTATTGTTATTACAAATTTTAATAATAGTAATAATAATTACTGGAAAAAAAGAGATAAATTTTCCTTGTCACTTATTATCGAAAAAAAAAGGAGCAAAAATCAAAGTTAAAAAGAAGATTAATTATAGTCAAAGAAGTCAAGAACAAGTTATCATCAAAACAAGACCAAGTCAAAAGATATTAAAAAAAAAAGAGTGGAAATCAAGTCTCACAAGATATTAAAGTCATTGAAACCAATTGCGGAATTGTTGAAAAATTATGGATTTCGTATATAAATCCATATTCTGGACTTCCTTATTGCGAAATGGAATTCCAATACCCGACATTTTTTAAAATTGCAATCGTTCCTATCCAATATGTGGTAAAAATTTTATTGTGAGGGACGATCAAGGTCACTCACAATTTCAATCACACAAACAAGAAAACGAATTAGGATACTACAAGGAAGCAATAAAAATCTACAATTTGAGATAAGTAAGCGGAGCATTCATGATCAGTTGACAAAATAAGAGAATCGAATCTTAAAAGATCAAAATCAAAAGGGAAAAAAAGCTAATGAAGATATCGAGAAACTATTATCAGCTAAGAATGAAGAAATAGATCGATTAAAAAATCACAACCAAGACCTTGAAGACAAAATCTAAAAGTTCGAAGATAACGACGAATCATTGTATATAAGTGATAACAATTTAGAAGAAGATATTAAGCGTTTGAAAAAGCTCATCATGGACAAAGATGATGAATTGGCACAAGTCCAGATAAAGATAGAAAATCAAAAATTATAGATATGCTGACATCAACAACAGAAGGAAAAAATCCAACAAAAGTATGACGACATTAAGAACACACACAAGCTGGAAATTAAGAAAATCAATGACAATTTAGTAAGCAATATCAAAAAACTATTTCGACTAAGCACTCATAACAAGACACTACTTACGGAAATCAAGAGGATGAAACATAGTAGGAAAAGCATAACCTTCCAATGAAGACCTCGAAGGAAAAAATATTAGAAAATGAGGAAGAAAACCAACGCCTAAGAAATCTAAATCAAGAACCAAAGGAACAAATCGAGAAGTTAAAATAGGACAAAAATTTGCAAGACAACGGGTTTGAGAATATTTAGAGTAATAACAATCTACTGGAGAACAAAGTAGCGCAAATCCATAAGGAAGCATCCATACTTTCCTGAAAACAAAGTCAAGTTGAGAAAATAAATTCAGTCCTCGTCACAATTGAAAAGGAAGTCAATCCAGCAGAAAAACAAACAACAAAGACTCCTTATCGACACCCCAATTATAAGCATCATTTTGACCAATGACAGGGTCAAAATGAACATACACAGAAGAGTTATGTTGTCAAACAAGCAAGAACATCAAATCAAAATACTAAACAACAGATGAGAAGACCCATCCCACAAAGCGATCAAATAGCTATGATAAAAATAGATCTCGGATGGACCACATCAGAGACGGTGCAATAGTTCTTCTTTGGAATTCGTATCTCATATCGCCTCATTTCATAAGTGTCACAAATACTAAAAGAAAGGATCTAGAGATGACGATTCAAGCAAAAAAGAAGACATAACCCTCGTCTTCAATAAAGCTTTGAGGACAAAGCTTCCCTTAAGGAGAAGACAATGTAACAAATAATTAATAAACACATAAATATTAATAACAAGTAAGATTAATAATTAAATGACAGGATCCGTCCCCTCAAATAGGCAATTCCCAAGCTATTATAAAAGCGGGCCAACATTTGTAAAATTCATCATCTTATCTTACATCTTATCAATTATATTTTATATCCATTTATGGATCATTTACATTATTTACACTGGGTGTTTACTTAGAAGACGGATATCTCTGCTTCAGATCTTCTTTTTACAAGGCACGAGTATACACATTTTACTGAATCGATCTACAACAACATATAGATAATCATGTCCCTTTCTAGACATTGGTAACCCTCCTGCAAAATCCATTGAAACACTTTTTCATGGACAAGAAGGAACTGGAAGTGGAGTGTACAAGCCTAACTTTCAGTTGCTTGGTTTACTTTTTGCACACATAACACAACCTTTTATATATTTGGCCATTGTATCATTCATTCGAGGCTAATAACAAAACTTTTGTAATTGTGCTACAGTTTTACCTACTCCAAAATGTCCTAAAATGAGAGAAGTGTGAAATTCTCTTATCACATGCACTCTTTCACTTTGTGGAATACATATTATACCAAGATGATACAACAACTTGTCATTGATATGATAGTTCAATTCTTTAATCTGATAATCATGCCTTAGTGATTCATAAACTTGTTTAAAGTCTTCGTCCTTAGTATATTGTTCAACATAACTTGCATATACTATAGGATTTTGTTGAATTCCAATATAAGCATTTGTTGGAGGTCTAGATAACATATCTACAACTTTGTTATGAATCCTTTTCTTATACTTAATAACCAAATGAAATTGTTGTAGAAAACCCATCCACCTGAAATGACTTGATTGTTTATGTTGGACACACCGAGCACACTGAGAGGGGGGGGGTGAACAACGTGTATAGATTTTGTTACTTTTCCAATGTTAACAATCATCAACAACTTATTCAATACTATGCAGAGTACGTTATTATCATTATATCAACAATTATAGCTTATCATCTCATAGGAAGCATAGCAAAATACAATACACAAGAATTTTACGTGGAAACCTAAGTCCTAGGAGAAAAACCATGGAAGCCTTTATAATAATAGTTTTCTAGTGACAACTGGAAGGAGAGAACAACCCCCTTGTTACAATGACTTCAATTCTCCGGCTACAACTCCATGATTTACAGGCTACAACCTGAAGGAAGCCCTGGCTCCCTAGATTTCCTTTCCCCGTCCTACCACCTTGATATGAAGATAGAAACTGCTGAACCACGATAGCACTTATCCTGCGGACCTGCTAATCAAAACCTATACTACACTGCACCACACTACACAACAAATGTCATTGTTGACCATCACTCATCAATTGTTACTTTTGACCACTAATCATCAACTGTCACTGCTCATCATCGACCACTTCTCATCAACTGACCACTGTACCACATTGCACAACAACCGTCACTACTGACCACTACTCATCAATTGACCACTACACCACACCTATACCAATAACCTATACCAACAACTTGTACAAAACAATTTGTTTAGTCAATCTATTGCTCACATCATATGACTCGGTCAATCTGAGTCTAACCAACTACACACCAAACTCAACCCACCTGAGTCAAACCATTTGCTTGTACAACTCAGCCAGTGTGAGTCATACCAACTACACATAAGACAACCTATGCCAATCCTGCTCCACTAAACCAACTTGTACCAAGCTGCTTGTGTACATGTGCCAAATCAATCATATACTTGTGTTAATCTAATCAAGTTCTCTGACAATCAACCAACCCTTCTTACTTGGCCTAGTTCATCAAGTAAGAGACACATTTGAGTAACCGAGAGACTTCACATACGGTCAACCAAACTCTGTCCAATCACACTCAACTCAATGAAACCACAACCAACCTCAATCACAGTCAAGGAAGACTTAACAATTAAACAAGATAAACCTCAACCAACTAAACTTAGTAAAGACGATAAGATACTTAACCAACTATGTCAAACTCATTCAATCTCATAAACTTTTAGACACAAAAGGATTTTTCACTATAGTCAAATAAAGTCAACAATCAAACAAATATCAGGCAAATAGTCATTTACAATACCGTCAAAGGTTTTCATTAACAATCAATAACAATCCAGCTCCACTTAGGTCAAAGACACAATGATCAACACCTGTCAAACTAGTTTTCAAAGAAAACACTTAGGTTGATCAAATAAATCACTCACAATATCTATTACTTACATGTCAACTTTTCATTCAATACTACACTATACCATAGTTAAGATAAACACCAAGATGAGGTAATTTCTTTTTGTTTGTTCGGCTGACCCAAAAGATGAGGTAAATTTGTCTTGACAACTTTAAAAATTAAAATCTCTTCAACCGTGTGGATTTAGGAGATGCTCCACATATCAATGGAAAGGGATTGACGGGGACTATTTCCCTATGATGGATTATTTGCTTTTACTTGGTCAATTACTCTTAAATTCTTCAATTTGTACAAGACATCAAGACTCCACACATAAAGGTGCCAAAGGCCATGTTACCTTATGCATAAGTTCCAAGGTCAAAGGCTTCAATGGGAATCAATCATATCTCCATCGGACTTGTGGGTTAAATACCATGCTCAAGGACATCTTCAAAGCACCAGGGCGTCATTATCATGAGGGAACCATGTATCCATGCAAGTGTAAAGACTTCAACACCAAAGGGTTCATCTATGGGATTCAAGGGATCCATATCAATATTGCGCATCCATAAAAAAGTAAGGGCTCAAATATTAAGGATTGTGGGCTTAAGGACCAAACTATCATATGTGAAGGTACATTTAGGATATCAACATCATTAAATAAAGAGACCATAACAAGTACAAGTATGACAAGCAACATAGAGACAACAAAATACAACCACGAGCAAGGGATACAACACATGACTCAAATGGGACCAAGATATAGCTAAGGGGAACTTAACCAAGTCAATGGGTAACTAGGGATTTTTCCACTGTCCCAAGGCCTCCAATGGATTCAATCTTGGGCTTGGACAAATTCAAAAGGGCTCCTATGACATAGACAACCACAAAATAAACACTAACCCTCAGGGGCTCTACAAGGGGCACCAATGACTCAACTGTTAGTATCAATGACTAGACACAGTTGGCATCAATGAAAACTTAATCAACAATTGCAGCTTAGTTTGTGATTGTAAATATTGTAGTTGTTGATGATCAGTATATATGATTGTTTCTTTACCCATTAGGTAATGTTTCCACTTTTTAACCCTTTGTACTAATGCATACAACTCTTTGTCATAGGTTGGATAGTTGATTATTGTTTTAGATAAAGTTTCAAAATGATAGCATATACGTTTTTTTATGTTGCATTAAGACTGCCCCCATTGCATAACCACTAGCATCAGTTTCTATCTCAAATGGTTGTTTTAGATAAAGTTTCAAAATGATAGCATATACGTTTTTTTATGTTGCATTAAGACTGCCCCCATTGCATAACCACTAGCATCAGTTTCTATCTCAAATGGTTGTTGTAGATCCAACAGTGCAAGTACTAGAGTTGTGCTGATCTTTTCTTTTAGTGTGTCGAAGACTTTTTTTTCTTTTCCTTCCCATTGAACGAATTTGTTCACGCTTATCAAAGCATGCAAAGGGGAAGCTATAAAGGAGAAGTTTGCAATGAACTTCCTCCATTATTAATGGGATGCTCCCAAAAATATTCTTACATCTGTTACTATAGAAATAATAGATCAATGCTATGAGCAATGATGCTAAGAAGAAGCATAGGAAATAGATCTTGCTACTAAGAATTCTCACAAGCATACACAGGAAAAATAGAGAGAAAAAAAGAGATTGAATCACATGAATGAAGAGATGAAGCACATGAGATCAAGTAAGGTAAGTGGTATGACACAAATAAGACTTGATTTGGCTAAGCAAACATCCTACAAATTACTGGGTTGCGCACCATCAATGAGAGAGGTATGCACAAGGTGTGAAGAATCTGGCACATAGATCTCAGAATCTAACATAGGAGATTTAGAGAACAATGAATGGGTTATAGGATCATAATCAACATCAATATCAATAGCATCTCCATATGTTACTTATTTTTCATCATTAGTATCACAAGAAGAAAAATCACCTTCAAGAGACATAGAAAAAGATGGCTCTTCAATATTTGCTTCTTCATTGAAGGAGGAATCATTCGAATCAAAGAGGGTAGTAGCAACATGAACTGTATGAGAAAATTCTTCATCATGATCAACTTCATCAAATAATGTAGAGGCCAAGAAATCTTGAGAGAGAGAACAAGAGGAGATGCTAGGTTCACTCCATGCTTCATCTTCTATTTCCTGCAAACCAAAAGCTTTGTCCAAAATTTTCCAAAGCTCAAATGGAAACTCAGTAGAATCTATGAGATGATATATATTTGGAGACATTCCCAAACACATAATTCCATAAGCTCTATCACAATTATTTATCCAATCAATCTTCTCTTCATAAGACTTAGGTTCGCTCAATGCACCAATGGAGACATCAAAGAGACATTGCCTCTTCAAGTATGCACTCATCTTTGGCTTCCAATCAGCATAGTTGAAAGAAGATAGTAGAGGAACTTTTGAATCCATATAGAAGTTGTTGATATGCTCTAGGAGATACTCTCTGCAACCTGCAAAACAAACTAGGAGAAAATATTGTAATCTATATAAGCTCTTCTTCAGAGAGGGATAAGAGACTGGATGTGATCCTCAACTCTGTAGAACTTGATCAACCTTGCTGCTGTAGAAGATGGCAAGGTTGTGCTCCCTGTAGCTCTGATACCATGTAGAAATAATAGATCAATGCTATGAGCAATGATGCTAAGAAGAAGCACAGGAAATAGATCTTGCTACTAAAAATTCTCACAAGCATACACGGGAAAAATAGAGAGAAGAAAAGAGACTGAATCACATGAATGAAGAGATGAATATTGGTGTGTATCCTTCCATTGAATAATGATGAATCATAGTGTACATAAATAGTACATCCCTCATAGAAAAATTGAATTGTATGGAAACAACTCATAAAGCTCAAAAAGGCTGACTTACCAAAATATAGAAAACCCCCATAGGTGGCTAAAGCACTTCCCAAAACTATCAAGGACCTCACGAGTTGGCAAAAGCATGAGTGAGTTGTCAAGGAGATGGAAAAAACATGCTAAACCTAGAAAATGGAGAAAAACTAATGGAGGATGGGTTGGAAACAAAAGCTCCCAGTTTCCTAGTTGACTAGCTTTTATCTTATCCATAGAAAAGAAGAAAAAACAGGAAAAGCAAAAAAAACAGAATAAAGTAGAATCTGCTGTAAAGTCCTGTATACTAATTCTAGATGGTCAAAAGGTGGTCAAGATCAGCCCAAAATTAGGAATAAATCATTCCTAGGATATAGATGGCATGTATTGACTTTAAGGTGCAAGTGGATGCCAATTGATTAAGCTAGTGGGTGAATAATTAATCAAATAATGATTAATTATTTTATCCTAAGTTATGAGTGGGTTTAATATATTCCAACAGTTACATTATTTGGCTTAGGCCAGTTTACAATGACCTCCACTTCAGAGGGATCAATCTTCAATTCACCACACCCTACAATGTAACCTAGATAAACTAAAGATTTCTTTCCAAACTCACATTTAGACATCTTTAGGTACAATTGTTCCCTTACAAGTACATCCAATACATGTTTTACATGCTTGAAATGCTCTTCCCAAGTTCGATTGAAAATCAGAATATCATCTAAGTATACTATAACAAATTCAGCAATGAAGGGCCTAAACACATCATTCATCACCCTCATAAATGTTGTGGGTACATCACAAAGTACTCTTCCATGTTTAGTTTTAAAAGTACTCTTCCAAATATAATTGTCATGGATACAGATTTGATGATAGACACTTCGTAAGTATAACTCAGTGAAAAAGATTGCATTCTTAAGTTGATCTAAAATATCATCAATTCTAGGAAGAGGATACCTATTCTTTATTGTGATTTTGTTTAGTGCCTTGTAATAAGCACACATATGCCATGTGCCATCTTTCTTTGGCACCAAAACAATTGGTGAACCACACTAAGAGGAACTTGGTCGAATGACCCCTCTCTCAATCAATTCCTGAACCTTTTTCTTTATCTCTGCATTCTGAATAATGGAATATCTGTACATACCAATATTAGGAAGAGGTGCTTCCTACTGTAAATGAATTTCATGTTGAATTTCTCTTTTAGGAGGTAAGCATTTAGGTTGTAGAAACAAAATATCATAATCAGATACCACCTTTATCAAGTCCTTTTTAAGTTTAGGGTCACAACCTTTAAAGGATTTAGTTTGTTCAACATCTTTTGCTTGTAATATCATAAGAACAAAGTTCTTACTTGCATTTATTAACCTCTTCATTTGATTTTCAAAAAACTAAAGAAAGATTAGTTTTCATACAATGTGCACGAACGATATATTCAATATCATCCTTAGTGAGTTGAAACCTGTTATCTTCCCTATAAAAGATAGCCTTCCTATCATACAGATATGGACTACCCAACACAATACCACAGATATCCAACGGAACCACATCTAGATCTACCTCATCAACAAATCCAGAAGTGATGGGAAACCAAAGTCTACAATGTTTTGTGACTTGTAATTGTGCATTATCACATACCCATTCAAGTGGATATGGTTTATGGTGTAATGTAGTTTCCAATTGTAATTTCTCATTAGAGGAAATTTCAACTCAAAATGGGCCTCCTAAGGAAAATTAATAAAATAATAGTTAAAATAATAAAATAATATTTATTAATTTTGGAGGAAGAAAAGGAAAAAACTTCTTTTTTGTTTGTATTTTCGACATATCTCCTTGTGTTTTTCCTCAAATTTTGATTGGAAGAGCTTGTTGGATGCGAAATTAAATTCTGCATCCAATGAGTACCCACTCGGCATACTTTTGACGGACCCCGCTACCCAAAAAACAAGAAATACCTGAAAAAATGTGATGATGATGTCACCGTCACATTTTTCAAGTATTTCTTGTTGTTTGGGTAGCGGGGTCCGTCAAAAGTATTCAAAGTGGGTACTCGTTGGATGTGAAATTTAATTCCACATCCAACGATCTCTCCCGATCAAAATTTGAGTAAAAACACAAGGAGATATGTCGAAAATACGAACAAAAAAAGTAGTTTTTTTATGATACCTATCCCCAAATTTATATTAAAAAATTGTTTAAGACCTATACAGTATTTCAAATTTAAAGAAATTTCGTTGGCTAACACATGATGACAGGGAATTTGAATTAGGGTTGAAAGGCCCATTTTGAGTTGAAATTTCCTCTAATGTAACAAGTTATTCTGAAATGAGGTTTGCTTGTGATCCACTGTAAAAAAGAGTATCAATTTTTGTATGTTTGGAGATTAATCTAATATGAAATAAATCACTCCTCTTTCTTTCATCAATGACAGGTTCATTTCTTGAAACATAACAAGAAGGAATTGTACCTTGAATGCTTGTATCAACCACCTTAGTTTCATCCCCAGGGTCTGACCCTAAATCATGTTGGATTGTTGTTGCAGTAGTATATTTGTCTTCTTTATTCTGAAACTTCTTAGGCTTGTTCTCCAGATGAAGTTTCCAACATTTGGAAGCATCATGACCTTTCTTATGACAATGAGGACAGGTAGGTTTATCTCCTTCCTTCTTCATAGTAGTTGTATGTTTACCTTTCCCCTAACATTTAAACGTGTTTCCATCTGGTTTGAAAGGTTTCTTGGAAAAGTTCTCTTCAGTATTCTTCCCCTTTGTCTCTATGTGAGTTTCTTGAACACATACCTCATCAACGTTAGTCAGATTAAACATCAATATCATATGATGTAAATAACTATGCAATACTCCTATATACTTGAGAAGTGTTTCTTGGGTGTAGAGACGTATACCAAGTACCAATGCTATTTTTTAGAATTCTTATGTGTAATCTTGCACACTTTTTCCCTTACTTTGCCTCAAACTATGCCAGTCCATCATAGCTTGTTGCGTATACCCTAATGGATAAAACTTCTTTTTTAATGTTGATGTGAACTCATACCAAGAGGATATGATTTTTCCTTTTGTGGAAAGATCCTCTTGAGATATGCTCTCCCACCATATGAGAGCAGTCCCTCCAAGTCGGAGAGAAGCCTACTGAATTTTAATGTCATCTTCAGTAAACTTTTGAATCCTACAATAAACTTCAATTTGATGGATCCAACTGTCCAATTTCTCAGCAGTAAGCTCTCCATTATACATAGGTAATTCAAACTTAATATCTATCTTTAATTGAGGAAAATTAAAGTCAATTTTTGTTTATTGCTTTTCAAATGGAGAAGGAATAGAACCATCAAGATAAGATAGAGAAGATGGTGGAGTTTTAGGAGGTTCCTCACCACCACCTTCTTTTTTAACTTCAGCATGAGATTGACCTTCTCATTCACCTTTCTTCCAATCTTGATAGAGCTCCTCTACCATCATTTTCATTCTCATGAAAGTTTTTAGAAATTCCCCTTCATATGGGATAAAAGAAGTTGCTTCTTCTCCTTTTGGTGAATCCATTTTCCCGCTTCTTGGACCAATCTCTGGATCAAACTCTTCAAGTTCTCCTTCACCATGTTGTTGTCTGGATCTTGTTAAAATAAACTTACAATGCAATGGTTATTAAGCTCTAATACCAAACTTGATCTGAAATTTCAGGATCTTTTTAACCATAAATTTGCATGTGAAATTTCATATTAAATATCATAAAAATGGCTTAAAAGATGATTTTTTAATGCTTTAAATCAATCACATAAGCAAATAAAAGAGATATGCAAACCAAAAAATGAAGAAAACAACTGATAACAGAGTTCACCCCTTCTGGGCTACGTCTCTTGGCCACTTCCAATGGGAAGGTTGATCTTATTAAGTCTTCAAAGCTTACAATATTGGGTTTATGGAACCATTTCTATTTTCGGTCAGTAACCATAAAAAAAAGACAATGCCACTAGGATCCTCTCGAAATTTTAATAAAAATGAGTATAAACTCGACTAGGTTTTCTTGAGGCCGCCTCTAGCACGAAAATCGAGAACAGCCTATATCTCGCGTGTACGGCTTGTACCCCACCTCAAGATTCATTCATAATAATTGACGTACCTTCCTCGGGAAATGTGCCAAAAATGGGCGGTGAAATATCCCCTTCGTGGCTCCAAAACTGGGTTTAAATAATGAAAACTAAGTGGTTTTGGGTGCGCGCTTTAGAAGGCCACGTGCCCATTTGGGATACCGCCTCTACCTGCAACGTTTAACATAAATATGTCGTTAGCCGCCCAACTAATGGGATTTTGGCCTGGTGGTGAAGTTTTTGGTGTTACGGGGCATAGGTCCCGAGGTCAAACCTGTGGGTCTCTCCCCAACCTTCGTGACTTTGATATGGTTTAATGTGATGGTGAACTATAGTGTTGGATCATGGTTTAATGATATATCATGGACTATAGTTTTGGCTCGTGGAATAGTTTTGTGGCATGGAATATGGTAGTGGTGGCATGGTGTGTTGGCAAGAGTTTGTGTAACATGGTATATAGTATAAGGCTCTAGATGGGGGTCTTGGTGTTGACATGGGGTCGAGGGCTAAGCCCTCAACCCCACCCCATTTTCATAATAAAACTTTATTCAACCTTAAATATTACTTGTGCCTTATACCTTACAAGGAACACATGTGGTAGATATGGCTAGGTGGGCTTGGTGGAGACTTTGGGTAGGCTTGGAGGTCTTGGGTTTGATTCCCATAGACTCCACCCAATGTTTTTCCAACTAAAAATTAACCATTGTTTTTCCAAATTAACCATGTTTTTGCCATTTTAACCATTTTTGTCGAAACTTATAACCCTGACAACTTCTGCATCCGGAGGTTGTTTCGCATGAAACAAGCATTAACGAAAAGTTTTCGATGATCTCTTTTACCCCGTAAGCTTTATTTTTCTGTTCTCGATGATTTATTGAGCTTTCAAACTAATTTTCCTTTATGATGTTGCATAAAACCTTCTGATTGTTCCATAAAAATATCCTCATCTAAATCTCCATGTAAGAATGTTCTTTTAACATCTAGTTGATCTAACTCCAAATCAAGCAATGCAACTAGTGTTAACACAATACAAATAGATACAAGCTTGATAACTGGTGAAAAAATATCATTATAGTCAATACCTTCCATTTGAGAGTACCCTTTTGTGACCAATCTAGCTTTGTATCTTTCAACCTTACCATCAACGCCTTTCTTCAACTTGAAGACCCACTTACATCCAACAATTTTTCTTTGTTTGGGGAGTTCAACCAATTCCCATGTCTTTTTTTTCTCCAAAGAATCCATTTCTTCTTTCATTGCCATCTTCCACTTAGCATTGTCAACATAATCAATGAATTTCTGAAAACAAGAAAGTTCTCCATCAATAATAAATAAAGCAATAGATGAAACAAAATCGGTATACCTCTTAGGAGGATTTCTCTCCCTTGTTGATCTTCTTGGTGTAGGTTGTGGGGTTTCCACATTTTCTTGAATTTATTCATCTTCTATGATTTCTTTATCACCAGAAACTTCTTCTTGCTTCTTTGAGTCATGAGAAGATTGGGTCTCCAACTGAACTAGTTGTTTTGACAATACTTGTTCTTGTTCAATTAAACTTTTACATTTTTTATTTTAAAAGAGAAGATTCATAAAAAATTATCTCTGCTAATAACGATCTTGCGGGAAGTAGGATCCCACAACCTATATCCTTTTGTTATATAATCATATCCAACACAGATGCATTTCCTTGATCTAGGGTCTAACACAAAATGTTGATTTTTAGGAGTGAGTGCATAAGCTTCACAACTAAAGATTTTCAAATTTGAATAATCACAAGGATGACCAGTCCATACCTCTTCAGGAATTTTACAATTTATTGCAACTAAAGGCGACCAATTTATTAGGTAAGAAGCAGTTGAAATTGTTTATGCCCACAACTCTTGACCCAACTTAGCATTACTGAGCATGCTCCTTGCTCTCTCTAGAAGAGCCATATTCATGCGTTCTGCAACGCCATTTTGCTGAGGAGTGTATACATTTATTTTATGTCTTACGATCCTTTTTTCTTTGCAATACTTTTCAAACTCTAAAGAAGTAAACTCATCTCCATTATTTGTTCTTAAGCATTTGATTGTCTTGTCGGTTCTTTTTTCCACCATAACTCTAAAACACTTGAATGTATCAAACACATCAGCTTTTCTTTTTAAAACATAGACCCACACTTTCCTTGAAAAATCATCCGCAAACAACGTAAAATATGTTGCTCCTTCGTAGGAAATCCTAGGATATGGACCCCATACATCAGAATGAATATAATCAAGAACACCTTTACTAACACAACTACATGTTTTGAATTTTTGTCTAAATTGTTTCCCAAAAATACAATGTCTACAAAACATCAAATCCAAAGATTTCATATTTGGAAGCAATTTACGATTCATTAATACCTGAAGTCGTCTCTCACTCATATGACCAAGACACTGATGCCATAATTGAGTGTATTTTGACACCTCTTCAGGTACTAATTTTGTTTCATTAACTTGAGTTCTTCCAACCAATTTGTAATGGTTTCATGTTTTTAGTGCCTTCATGGACACTAATGCACCCTTAGATACTTTTAGTACTCCACTTAAACCATGATAAAATTATGACCAGATGAATCCAACACTCCCAAAGAGATTATTTTTTTCTTTAATTCAGGCACATGTCTAACATCTATTAGTGTTCTTATAACTCCATCAAACATTTTAATTTTAACACTTCCAACACTAATAGTCTTACATGGATGATTGTCTCCTAAAATAACTACATCATCATTAACTGATTGATAGGAAGCAAACCAATCTTTGTGAGGATAGAAATGGTGCGAAGCACCATAATATAATAGCCATTCTTCATTATATTCAGAAACACTACAAATGGACAAAACCTCATCGACCATACCTGAATTTGACTAAGATTTGGAGTCATCTTTCTTGGATTCTTTTCATTTCCAACATACCTTCTTGAGATGACCAGTCTTGTTACAATACCAACATTTTAATTTTCTCTTTCTTCCATTTGATTTAGATATGGACGTACCTCTTGAATTTTCTCCTCTTTCTTTGGATCGACCTCTAACAACCAAAGCTTCAGGTGTAGAGGTTTCAATGACTAGATTTCTTTCTCAACTCCTCAGATAACATTGCTCCATCCACAGTGTCAAATTCCAAGGTATCAGTTGTACTAAGGCTAATGGAAGAAACTACTTGACCCCAAGATTTAGGTAAGGGACAGAAAATGTTGATTTATTTATCTTCATCATCAATCTTAACATCCATACTAGTCAATTGGAAAATAAGAGTATTAAAAACATTCAAATGATCTGCTATATTTGTACCTTCTTTCGTTTTCATACCGTACAACTATCTCTTCAAGTAAAGTTTGTTTGTTAAATAGTTCATCATATACAATCCTTTCAATTTTCTCCATAAACTTGTCGTTGATTTTTCTTCAATGATATTGAACAAGACATCATTCGCAAGACATAACCAAATCGTGCTAAGTGCTCTGGTATCCAATTCCTCCCATTCATCATCTTTCATAGTTACGGGCATCTTTTTCTTTCCATTTAAGGCCTTCTGAAACCCTTGTTGAAGTAACAGATCTCGCATCTTACGTTTCCACAATTCAAAATTATTTTTTCCATTAAACTTCTCAATTTCAAATTTAGTACTAGACATCTTTTTCATCAAAGTTCTAAACACTGACTCCAAAAAAAATGTAACTTCAGAAAACTTGAACCAACAGTTCACCTTTGATCACATGACTTTCTTCAAACATGTTGGCTTCAAATATAAAAAATGGCGTCTACATCAACAACAACCTCACACACAGGATTTCTTCACCAGCGACCTCATAGACAAGGTCCTTTAAAAAAAATTGCGTGAAATTCCAGTGTGTTCAAAGCTTTTACGCCCACTTATTGTTCCTCTCTTGACGCACAGTCCCTCCTTCATATTCTCACACCAGCAACAACAGGTAGCCTCACGATAGGAGCAACATCGATGGGTTTCTCTCTCTTCTTCACGTTCCACATGGGTGTATCCTTGATGCAGAAGCATCCTACTCTCCATTCAAATTCCAAGTTAAATGTTGGATTATGCCTAGAAGGGGTCTTCAATTCTAAATTGATGGTCTTTGAACCATCACATTATAAATAAACCTATGTTTTATTTGATTCTAGATAGATGGTGAGTCACTAAGAGGATGAGTGAGTCATTGGGTCAATTGATGAGTCATTGTAACAAAGCCCTCGTCTAATGGTAGTGAGTCATAGGATAGGTTAGAGGATTTGTTGTAATTATAATTAGTTAGCAGAAGATTAGGGATTATTGAGTGGATTATGGATCTAAACCAGAATGGTTCATGAATCTTGTTGTATATGTGTGTGTGTGTGTGTGTAATCCTGCGAGGCATAGATAAGAAAATGAGAGGAGAGACAGGGAAAAAGAGAGATACAGAGGATAGATAGAGGTCAGTAGGTCCTGTAGGCATCATGGAAGGTCAATTAAAGATATATCAGGCCTTAGGAGATCAGAACGCAGGTTCTAAGACAAATTGAATGTATAATTTCCTTGTGTAAATGAAGAAAAAACCTATTCGGCATCGCTCTGTATGTGTGAATGAATTTAGTTTGAATGTATAAATTCATGAACTAAATGTTTGGGTAAATTCTTTGTCCATATGTGAAAATCCTGTATATGAATTCAGGGTTCTGAAAGCGAGAGAAGCAGACATCGATGGATCGATGCTCTGATCCATCAAAGGAGTTCGATGAATGATCCTTTGAGGATTTTATAAATGAATGCATGCATGTATTAACCCTATTGCAGGTCACGGAACCGAAGTCGATCATTGAAAAATCGAGGAAGATGGAGATTCAAGCATGTGCGTGGCTTGAATGATTGAAGAAAATCAATCCGCAGATGCGTAAGTAAAATCTTAACTAGTCGCCTTGAGAAAGATCGGACGCTAGCGAATTATCTTAGAAGAAGATCAACGGTCACGATCAAATCCCACAAGAGAAAGGTGTAAGGAAGATGAAGGATCCGCATCTGATCTCAGATCAACGGTTAGGAAGGAAGCCTGATGAAATCAATGGTTGTAAAGAGTTGCGGAAAAGGAATTGCGGGAGGATATTGCGGAAGTTCAACTTCTAGAAATGTTGGATCCACAATTCGATTGCGGAAAGGACTGTTGTAGACGCATAATTGCGGAATTCAAAGTCATGTTGTAAAGTTGCATCCCACATTCCGCATTGCGGAAAAGGTGAATGCGGAACGCCCGTTGTGGAAGAGAGAGTGTAGAAAGGGTGATGTAGAAAACAGAGTTGCGAAAACCTGTCTTGCGGAATTGAAGCTGCGGAAGTAGAGCTGCGCAATAGAGTTGCATAAGAAGATTTAACACAACAATTTGGCTGTCATAAAGGGTTTAAAGTCCCTCCATGCTTTGAATTTCATTTGTTTGATCTCAGAGGTGGAAAAAGCATGCCACCAAGGTGGGGTTGGCATTAGTTTGGTATCAGAGCAGAACAAGGATTCTGCGTAAGAGGTAAATAAATTTCTGATTTCAATTCATTTTGAACTTAAATACTAACAATTGTATTGATAGGGTTAGTCAAGTGAGAGTATTCACAATTTATTGCAGACAGAGGATGTGTGATTAAATTTGATGATTAGCCATAGGAGAATACATAAGAAATCCTTTGGAAGGGTATGATTTAACAGGTGTAAGAATGGAGTTATGATGCATGGGAAGACTATTGAGTCAAACTATTCTTGAGCAATTGAAGAAATCAAAGGTAAGGCATTTCTGCAAATTTTTATTGAATTTGAAGACTGATAGTTGTGAGGGTGTATGTTCAATCTTGTGCAAGGGATCATAGCAGATATTGGGGAGGAGGAGTATAGGCTCTGCAGTAACATAAATTGCAGACAATGGCTATAATCCAGAGACAAGAAAGGAGAGTGCAGATGAAAAAGATCAAGAAGAAGAACTTTTGAAGATAGCAGTGGAGATATTTTCATCCAACTGTACAAGTGGAAAGTCTAAAGGTATGGATTGATTGATGTTTGTATTTAACTCTAGTTATATACGAAAGATTTGACAGCAGCAAAGACCAGAGAATTTCTTGAGAAGAGGAAAGAGGAAGTAGTGGCAGAACCTAAGAAATCCAACAGAGGTTGGAAAAGAAGGAGAGTGTCCATGTATTCTTGACATGGACCAAAGCTATAAGTTTGTTCTGGGATTGAAGGACAAGATGACATGGTCTCGTGGAGATAAACAAAAGAGAACACTTTCATATTTGGATATTGGTGTTGCTGAAAGAGAGGGGAAGAAATTTGTCATGACACAAGAAGAGACTATATTGTCTCAAAGGGGTGATTAGTACCTAAAGGATTTTTCTATTGCAGAGTTGGTTAATGAAGACAAAGGAAAATTTTCTAACTTCAGAAATTATGATGAAGAGTTAGAAATGTCAGAAGACTGGTTGAACAATCCAAGGGTTGATAAACATGACTGCTTAATGTTTGATGACAACATTGGAAAAGAGTAGACAACAGATAAAAGCACTGAATTATTTTATAATTTAGTGGATAGCAGCAGAGAGTCAAGAGGACATCAACAGTTTTAGGAAAAAAAGATGCAGGTGTACCAACCAAAGGATAGACTGAACATGGAGATTGAAGAATTAAGGTTGCTGATGGTGAAGATGTATCAAAGAAGGCATGAATAAATTTCATCAGCAGAGCAAATAGACAAAACAGTGGCAGAGGACCGATGACAGAAAAATATTGCAGAAGCAAAGCTAGTGGAGAATTACAGCAAAAAATTTGGAAACTATGAGAACTGAATATGACAAAGATAGAACAACATGATGAGATGGATGATCAGTTATAGAACAAGGTTTGGGATCTAGGCATACTGAATATGGAAGGTTATGACCATGAGGTCATATTTATTTCTTCCTGGGAAGTCTAATGCAGGAGCATCTTGCTCTCCATTCAAATTCCAAGTTAAATGTTGGATCAGGCCTAGAAGGGGTCTTCAATTCTGAATTGATGGTCTTTGAACCATCACATTGTAAATAAACCTATGTTTTATTTGATTCTAGATAGATGGTGAGTCACTAAGAGGATGAGTGAGTCATCGGGTCAATTGATGAGTCATTATAACAAAGCCCTCGTCTAATGGTAGTGAGTCATAATATAGGTTAGAGGATTTGTTGTAATTAGGATTAGTTAGAAAAAGATTAGGGATTATTGAGTGGATTATGGATCTGAACTAGAATGGTTCATGAATCTTGTTGTATATATATATGTAAGCCTGCGAGGCATAGATAAGAAAAGGAGAGAAGAGACAGGGAAAAAGAGAGATAAAAAGGATAGATAGAGGTCAGTAGGGCATGTAGGAGTCATGGAAGGCCAATTAAAGATATATTAGGCCTTAGGAGATCAGAACACAGGTTCTTTCACACATAACTCTAATGTTGGTTACAAATAATCCTAAAAATTCCAACCCAAAAAGCACTCATGTACTTGGAAACATATGCCACCTAATGACAAACAAAACATCTTTTCCAACCATCACACTCATCACTGATCCAGTACCCATACCCACCTACACTAACAAACCAAACAAGGTGTTCAACCTCGCATGCAGAATCCATCCATGTCTCAACCCTAGCAATGCAATAAATTGCCATCAAGACACTTCATTCAACAAATCAACAAATCAAACAAACCATTAATTAAATTACCAACAAGAAGATCAGATAGTGTAAACATGCAAACTCTAGTAAATTCAATGCCAACCAAACCTTACAACTTATCTAATAAACCATTAAACTCATAAAAATAATAAGGATCCATTAAACTGATTGAAGGCACAAGGATCAACCATGGGAGCCATTGGACCATACTAAAACCAATAAAAACCACACATCCATAAAAACAATTTTTCAATCCATGCCAGTTACATCATTAACAGTTGAAAACTATAAATCAATAGCAATATAACTCATTTTACCATTTTTCAATTCGAACCAATTAGCATATCAATTCTCACACAAGACATTCGACTCAGGTATTTTTACAGTCAATATTTTATAGTTATTTATATGCCATCTAAAACAACTAACCTACTTGGATGCCCACACCATACCCATTTATTTTTTTAACTTTCGATGGTGATGAATATACCAATGAACCTATTCTTACCTTAGCCATTTGCTTCTCAATTCCAATGAATACACATTATATAATACATGTTAGAAAAGTTTTCAAACCTCCTCAATTCACATTTTTTCACTTTCTTTGAGTTATTTGTCAAGCATAACTATATTATGATGCCCATGCTTCAAAATATATTTCCTATAGTTGAAAAAGGGTAAATCTCATTGTTTTTTTTATTCTTGGTCACACCAAAACCACAACTCAACATATTTTTCTTTTGTAGTTTAAGTAAATTGTGAAGAAAATACCATTGAACTATTCTTTGATAAGCAATATTTAAGGTGTACTTTAATTCTTCCTCAATACACTCAAATTATATTCATTTAATTATATGCAATAAAATAAAACAATTAGCGATTTGACTTAGAGAAGCACTAAGGCAGGGAAGGGAATGAACTGTAGAGATAATGTCAGCTACTTAGCATTGATATGGTCATTAGCATTAAGCAAACTCTCCATTATTCTAGTGTTTCCTATTACCTGACCCTTATAAGGATATGAACTCACTTGTTTTATCACAGTTTTGTCTTGTTATCACACAGGTTGTGGCAACCATGGAAAGAGGGAATTATGTTGCTTGAACAAGGAGGACACGAAAGTGATTTCCTAGAGGTGCACAACTGCAACAGTGTTCCTCGGAAGAGGATACACAATAGAATGTTGCAAGGCAAAATGAAGAAGCAAATTGTGAAGACTAATAAATGACAGATCCTGATGGTGTTGATCCACCTACACCACCAGTGCAGGTAACTGGTTCAAGAAAGAATATTAGTGCTATTAGAGGTTGGAAAAAATAGGACATGATGAAGGAAATTGACAATATCGAATACAATGGGTATTTTGTGAGAGAAGATGCAAAGAAGTATGGGATTTCACCTACCTCAATGCATTATTGGATAAATGGTCTAACTCACACCAAGAGGAAAGTGCCTCTCGCAGTGCTAACTAAACGTGAGGAGGAAGATGTTGTCAGTTGGTGTAAGGATATGGCTAATATGGACCATGGGTTGGAGTTGATATAGGTGAAGTCAAGTGTTGCACATATCTGTCAATAAAGGCCTAATCCTTTTAGAGATGGATTTCCAGGGGAATCCGATGGTGGGTAGGGTTCAAGAAAAGACATCAATAAATAGTTTTGTGAACTGTGGAAGGCCTAGATAGAGACATAGCATTAAATTTGTGGCTTGCAATTGTGTCAAGGTTCTATGACACTCTGTCCAATTTCTATCATAGAAATTCATACAGTGCATACCATATATGGAAATGCGATGAAATTGGGTTACAAGTTGTGAGGAATTGTGGCATGCAGGTAATCACGAGGAGAGGTATCAAGATTGTTCCCAATTTTTTTCCCAAGAGTAGGGAGTGGATAACCATTTTGTGATGTGTAAATGCAGTCGATTCATCAATCCCCGGTTTCTTTCTGTTTAAGGGAAAGAGTTGGTTGAAAAATTATATCAAGAATTGTGATGTAGGAGCATGCATGACTGCACATCGAAATGTATGGATGACAAAAGAATTGTAATTGAGTTGGTTGTGCCATTTTGTTGCATCTATACTGGGTGGTATATCATGCAAAAATAGACACTTGTTGATATTAAATGGCCATGGTAGCCACATAGCCTTGTAGACAGTTGAAGCGACAAATAGTATGGGCATTGTTTTGATAACCATACCTGCACATACCACCCATAGGTTGCAACCCCTTGATGTGAGTGTGTTTGCACCGTTTAAATCATTTTCCACGTCCAAGATTCATGAATAACAAAGAATCTTGGGGTGGTAGAGGTAAAAAGGTTTGAATTAGTTGAACTTGCTAGTAATGCATTGAGAAGGGCTCTCACTCCCTCAAATATCAAGGTTGGGTTTCATCGCACATGAATATGACCACTAGACTATGATTCCCTTTTGCATGATATGGCTTGTAGCCAAGCTTTTGAGGTACATACAGATGATGAAGATGTTGCAACAGAATATGTAGATCTTGCAGACAACATGTTATCCCTCTCTCAAGGACATTTCCAACCATTGGGTGACAACGATGAACATGCCAACGCAACTCAATATGACAATGAAGCTGGTGAATATTTCATGGAAGTTATTCAATTTGTACACGAAACATGCACATATTGACAATTAAAGGCCATGGAGGCATTATTTCTCCTAATGTGGTCGAAGGTTGCTAAGCATTGCAAAGACATGAAGAGCAATTGACATTACCAATCTGGATGGAGCAATCGGAATGGTTAGTCGAAGTTGTGATGAATATGAACAAACATATGTTGATCGATACCAATGAAGAAAGCATGAACATGCCTTCACAACCAGCATTATTGACTAGTGAAGCTGTCCATTATTTGTTGAATGTCAAGGTTTTAGAAGAAGGTGATGTAGGAACTACAGAACTAGATGCAACATACAATGTAGATGAAGCACAACTCCCATGTGATGCTCATAGCCCACCCAGTATTTCAACACTCAAGTCATTCCTGAGGTTGCTAGTAGAAAGAGTGATAGAAAAAGCAATGAGAGAGCCATAAAATGAGTAGGATTTCACAATTACTCACTTCAAATGATTGCATTAAACTATTGGGTGAGGTAGAACAAAAGAAAAATGAGATGCAAGAACAAAGAGAATAGAAGAAGCAACTTGTAAATTAGAGGAAGGTTGCAAATATTGCTTAGGTTGATTCACGAAATATTGCAAGGCTTCAAAGAGAGGAAGAGAAGCAAGAAAAAAATAACAATAAACAACAGGCCAGGCAGGAAAAAACACTAAGAAAGGTACAAGAGAATCAGCTTAGGATGGAGGAGAAAACAGTGTCAACTCAACCAATCATGTTGTGGATAATACACATTCATTCCAGGACCTTATAACCATACAAATCCCCCAATATCTCGTGGTTGCTCCTACCCCCCAATTCTTTGACAACAGTGGGAGGCATAATCCCACATATGATTTCCCTACTCCTCTAGTTAATATAGGGACGATGGTGCCAAGTCATAACTTTTCATTTTCAATCCCTCAATGGTTGCAATGACCAAACTGGCCTCAGGAAAATGTAGGCATCTCATCCCTTTCGACTCATACAAGTGCAAGAAACCCAACCCATCTATATCATGCAAATGTAGGCATGTCGACATACTTGGCCAACACAAATGCAGGGAACCCATCGATTTTGGGAAATTAAAACAGTTTTCGTATAAAGAAGTGAATATGTTTTTTGCTTATGCCCAACCTCTTCCGAGTGGATTTTGTTAACTGGGCAATGTTTTGTTAAATCTGGAACATTTTGTTGTAATTAGAACCAAGCCATAAGGGATTTGGTACCTATATAACCCATAGCCTACATAACCCAGTTGGCTAGGATGCACAGAGGTCAAGCCTGATTTGTTTTCAGGATTATATGCAGGTATTTGTATTTGTTATCTAAGAGGCAAATAGGAAATTGAACTTGTTTTCAGTTCTAGATTCAATTTTAATTCTAATGAATTATACAATCATTAATTATTATCAAGTTTACAACTACAGATACAAACAACAATTTAAATTTATTATTATAGTCCTAAGTAATATATTAGAGCATCCAAAGAGGCAGAACACATGCACCAAAACAACCACCATACCCATTGCTACCACAAATACAACTACATTTCATAATTCAAAACAATAACATTTAAATTATTATTAAATCGATTTATAGATTTCCTTGCAATTACCTTCCATGGAAATTACCAACTTGCATAGAAGAACCGAATGCATTACAAAACCATTTATTTGTCAATTACAAAAATCAATAATATAAAATAATTCATTACAGGAACCATTACTAATTACAAATACCCTATTACATAATTCATTACAATAACCATTGCAACTTACATTTACCGACATCCATATATTCATCACAAATCCATTCCCTTTACATTTTCCAAAACGAGTAACATAACAAAGTTCATTACAAAAACCATTGCAATTTACATTTAACAACATACATAATTCATCACAAACTCACTCCCTTTACATTTTCCAAAACTAGTAAGAGAACAAAATTCCCATTGCAATTTACAATTACAAATTACAATTACCAAAACCATTACAAATTACAATTTCAATTTCAATGACGAAAACCATTACAAATTACAATCATCGAAACCATTACAAATTACAATTACAAAAAAGCAAAGGTAATTTAGAGGTTATGGACAACAACACACCAAATTTGGGACAAACGGACCTATCATCCATAACAAAGGTCAAACCATCTAAACATGCATCCCAATAATGAACGTCAAAACATCTAAATATTGCATGCAATATGAGGTGAAGAAGGTTGCTATTAAAGGCCTTATGCCATTGTGTCTACGAACAAAGCATGAACTTCCACACATAAAGGCCTTATACTCACATGTTATCCCACAAGCAAATCCCAAATATTCACATGCAAGCTGACAAACCCATCAACAAGGGTTGACACTAGGGTTTTGGCTAGGTTTTTTGCAGGTCATCTCAAACAGTTTTGTATATGGAAGGGACCCAAAGATAGGGTTCGAATTTGCACAAACCCTATAAGTAAAATAGATAAGGTCACTGCCAAAAATGGAGGTTAACCCTCGCATAGCACACCCAAGAATGAAGGTGGCATTCAAATTCCAAACTACAAGCTATTTAGTTACAACCATACAATAAGCCATGACATAACACGACCAATACTACAATTGTACCACCACAATTGAATTATAGCTATAGCACAACAAAACTAAAACTAGTTTAAACAATTTGAACAACAAACCCTAGCAAGACCTTGAAAATCCAAAATATAAAATGTTTATAAGCACAAAAAGGGTGAAACCTACAAATTTCCAACAATATTAGATGTCTTTAAATCACGGAGGGCGAGCAACCCAACACTTGTCACAAGAGCATAAAGATCCAAGCAGCAATGGAAGTGTTGATAAACAAAGGGTCATCGGTTGGTAGGGTTTGACCCCTACTAGTAAAAGGAAGAACAATCATGCTAGATGAGCCACCTTCTCCACCATGCATTGAACCTCTAAGCACCACGACCGAGCTCCACATTCGAGCTCCACCTGCAAAGAAAGGATAAACTGGCAGTAAACGGACTGGCTAAAATGAAACCATAGAGTTGAAAACCAAACGATGGTGCTTCTTACCTGGTCGACAGCTGGCGTGATGTAGGAAACGTGTCTAGCATGAAAAATAGTAGTCAGTAACAACACCAAACTCAAAACAACCACCCACAGGGACTGCCCCAAACCTGACGTCGAACCAGACGGTCAACTCCATGCACTGGGTAAATGACATTAATAGTTAACGAATGGTAGGCATTCACGACCAGGTGGATGAGCGATAAGACTAGGCCGCACCACTACATGAGGGGGGGATCACCCATCAAGCCCAACTAAAATAACATTATGTGAAACGCACTCCAGAAACCTTAGCATAAACCTTATCTGTGAACCTCTTCACATGCTAAACTAATAGGCCCACCATAGGCACATGGAAGGATCTCCAACTAGAGGGTGCCATACACATGGTTGGCCTATACATGGCCTCCATGGTGGCTACAGAGAGGGCACATCATTACTGGTGTCCCTCCCCTAAGAAGAAAATAGATCAGATATGCAAAAACCCTAAACCTGCAAAATGCCCACTAAAAACAAGAATAAAAATGATTTTTAAATATTTTTGTGTTATGAAGAAAACAAGATGACTAGATGTACTTGGTACAATTAGTTAAACAAATCTAAATTTTCAAATTAATATACAGTTTACCTTAGAGCTATATTCCACATCTATAATTTACAATATTTAATATAGATATAATGTAGATCTACTAAATCCAGTATAAATTTATTATATCTAGCATAAATATGTGAGTTCTATATAGATCCATCTAATACGGGAAGGGTCCATAGGTCCTAGGGTTATAAACTTTTTCTATGATTCCAAATGTAAGATGTGGATTGACCTTAAAATAAAATTTATTACTGAACATATTAGAAAAGTAATATTAAACGATAATTAAATAAGATCAAATTCATTCCCATAAGCAAAGTAGATCTAAAACATTTACAACATATCATAATGGCAATTTAATGGAACAAGGGGAAAAGTGTACATATAATTCAATGTGTTGTTGAAAGATTGTACATTTAGATATTTGTGAGCAATATATGAAAACCATAGGAGCATAATTTAAGTATGAACTGGGGAGGCAGGTGCAGGGGGGATTCTCCTGAATCCCGGAGGACATGTGGAACTTACTTTCACGTGGGGGCTCGGCATCAGAACTAATAATGAAGCTGAGTGGTTGGCTCTTATCCAGAGCCTCCATATTCTCAAAGTCAAGAAAATTCGTAAGGCCTTGATTATAGGGGACTCTAGGCATGTCATCTATAAATTGCTCAATGGCTACAATACGGGAGCTGTTAAATGTCGACGTCTATATGGAAAAGCCACGCTTCTTATGTCCAGCAACTATGAAGCTTACCATATTCTCCGGCACAATAACTCAGTTGCAGACATCCTGGCTAATGTGGGAGCCTCTTTCTCGCAAGGTCAGTATAGTCAGGATGGAAATCACCCCACACTCAAATTTATACCCTAATATGCGGTGTTGGAAGTCCCCATTCCGACCCTTCAATAATCAATTTCTTTTAAAAAAGAGTCTATCTCTCCCCCATTTCATTCCTTGCCTCCTTGCTTCTTTCTCCTCCCCTTTCTCCTTGTTCTTTTCCCCTTATCCCTCCTTCATTTTTGCCCCCCCCCTCTATCCTCCTTCCCCCTTCACCGCCCCTTTCTTTTCCCTCCCTCACGATCTTCGAAACCCTCCGTCACCTCGTAGCTGGCCTCCTCTCCACCGTCTCCTCCCATTTACTGCTTAGTCCTCCCCTTCCTCCTTCCTTTGCCGCGTGGCCCCTTCGCTGTCATCTCCAACTCTCGATGGCAGTGGTTTTAAATGCCCTTCAATTCGGGGAGATTTTCATTTACCCCTCGCACGCTCAAGATCCCATCTCATTTTTCTCTATGGCCTCTGCTGGTAGCGTTATGTTCTCCCATTCCTTTTCCTTTCTCGGCCCTGGATTATATGATGCTTTGTGATTACAGTTGAATATCATCGCAGGCATTGGAGAAGGGAGTTTGCAAGGCCTCCCGTGGCAGGTTCTTCCTTTTACTTGATCAGTGGTGAAAGAAAGGTTGGCCCTTGCAGCCTTTTCCCCCTGTTTGTGTAGTTCCCTCTCAATTTCGCAGATTGTCTCTCCTGGTTCAGGCTTTCTCTTTGGTAATTGGGGAAACAGCTCGGTCATAGGTTGCAGGTGTACAGGGTGGCAAGAGGGAGCCGTGGGCACTTTGGCTTGTGGAAGAAACGTCGACTTGCTGCTGTTTAGGGAACTCCTCGTGCTAAGATCCTGCTTCAATAATATCTTAGCCCCTGCAAGTCTTGTTCAAGATATTCAGAACCAGTTCACCCAAATCACCTTATTGTCAGAAGCCGGCAAAATGGCCCAGGATGGTGAAAACACAGGGATTATGGACATCAAGAAGAATTTAAGGCGATTGTGTGAACTGCTTTCCATCAGCGTTATGGACAACAGGGAGATGGCTCGGGTGGTAAAAAAAATGGAAGACACAGTCAGCTATACCTCACTCCAGATTAGTAACCACGATTCACGCATCGATGACAACGAAAGCAGTCTTCGTGAAATAATGGGGAAGGTAGATAGGATCCAAGAGGACCTTCAGAAATTCATATCCATGAATCAGAGCAGCCGATTCCATGCAGCCACTGATGATGTCGCGCTTCCAATGGAGGAGGAATCAGTCGTCCAGCCAAGAAATCCAAGAGGCAATCCTTAGCCTGCTTCTGTCTAGCTTTGTTTGAATGTTTTTTTGTCTACTTTTATGTAAACAGTTTGTAAGGGTTTATACAACCCACGGCTTTATAAGTTTTGAACAAACTCATTTTGAAATGTTTTGGGAAACACAGTGGATAGTCCCCTTGTGCAGCTCTTCTGCTATGCACAGATACTCTGGTTCATCATGACTGTATTGAATGGGTGTGCACAGCTAACTTTTATATATACCCCCATTTTAGTTTCTGTTAAAAAAAAAATTTAAGTATGAATAGAGTTTTGAATAAGAATCGATACTAAAAAAATATCTATCGAAAAAATCTAGTACAAAAAAACTATAAGTATATTGCTTCTAAATTAAAATAACATATTTTTCAAATTTTAGAAAATTTAAAAAGATCAATAAACCATCTAAGATTTTCATGTAAAATTCATTCTTCATTTTTTCAATGGAAATATTCATTCTTCATTAAAAACAACTTGAAACATATTTCAAATTTAAAACATAAGCCATTAAAAAAAAAACATATATACAATATTAGTCATAAATGAAATTAATATTTAAAACAGACAATTTAAATATACTATCTAACATATAATTTTCTATAACCACGTGAAAATATAAATATAAATCATAACTGAATTACGAAATATAACTTTTAAAACATCTAAATCCAATCATACATTTATGAATTTAATCATAAAAAATTAATTATTGAAATACCAAAAAAAAACCAATCATAAAAATATTAAATAACCAAAATACTAAATAACATTATAAAAAAATAAAACAAAATTCTTATAAAACAATATAACAAAATTCTTATACTTACTGGAATGAACTCTATCTAAAATCTAATATTATAATATTATAACTAAAATTTTAAAATGAAATATATTATAAAATAAGTATAATATTTATCAATAAATTAGGATTAGATTTAAGATATAAAAATTTAGATTTTGATTGAAGACTCTTAATGGTTGAGCCTGTATTTCTACCAGTATTTAAATGGTCAACAATAGGGTGGTTGTATTGTATCCGTACTACACTGAATATACGTCGATTTTCAAATTCCCTCAAATTTTCATACAAGAAAGTCCAATACGACCAAATTATTCTAGTATGAGGAAAGCAATCGTGGAGGATGATTCTCCACCCAACCAAAATCTCAGTGAAACACTAAGAACCCTGAATCCTTCAACAAATAAACTCGAGCCAAATCTATTGTCTTACCTCTCGTAACCATTCCCTCTCTCCCTCAAGAATCCAAGAAGAATAGAATGACCTTCCCCTCCAATCCTCTTCCTTTTTAAATATTGTAAATTTTTCTTTGTTATTTGAACCATGTATATTTAATTAATTTTAATTAACAAATTCCTCAAATATTATTTATTTATTGTTCTAATATATAATACACCTATTAGTTATTTTTCCTAAGTTTTTTATTTAGAGCTAATTTAATACAGATTTTGGGTTGTTACAACCAACGTTTCGAATGAATGGAAAAGCACAAGGATCCCCTTGCACAAGGGTCCCTTGGTTGGTCTCCTCGAGAACTTTAGCCATAAACTCTGATTCAAAAATAAGAAATTTCTAAGGTCTTCTATGGAGGTTAAAAAATTACAATCAACACACTACAATAAAAGGCTCACTAAGACACAACCAAGCAAACTGGCACTCCTAGAAATCAAACCATGGTGGTTAAAGTATTGATTTCAATCAATGAATATCCAAACATGGGATTTTCGAAGGTAAGCCTAGGATTATTAGGGCCTAGATAAAACCAACAAAGGTTTAAGAGACAACTATGGTAACCCTCACGCAACAATCACCTAAGTTGAAAGTACCCTTGCAAAGAATGTCACCTCCAAGGGAGTTGAGGCGGATGTTATACGTCCATCTCATGTACCTCAAACACTTCCCATTTGTAGTCAAAGAAGCAAATGTGAATACCACTTCACACTAGGTAGTCAACTAGAACGACCGTTAAAAAGGGCTTCTGAAAATGGATAGGGAATGTAGGACTAAGTCTTAGAATCAAAGTTCTTAGTATAGTAGTGGTTCCAGCCCGGGGACTTGTCACAACTAAATAACTCCTAAACTTCCATAAGCCTACTAACTCAAGTGATACGGGATAATATGACCACTTGAACTAGCTTAACCTATTGCTTGATGCTTGTGTTAGAGGCGCTTTCTCGACACTTACCTCACACTACTTATAAATTTTACACTCTTTAGTACTCATAGTTTTGTTTTATATGGCCTTGGATACTTTTACCCTCTAAACCTACAACCAAGGTCCTAGAACCTAGACTATTGTTGGTTTTCTATCAAAGAAAAACAAGTATAGTTCATTTTATTTATGTTGTTTTTACAAGATGTTGTTTTCTCATAGAGATGTGGAAGTGGATTAACAATGGTTTTATCAAATTTAATAAACATGAAAGATATATTATTCATTTATATTAAAAATTCCAACAATATTCAAATGCCAATGAGATTTCAAAATAAATCAAAGCAAACTTCCTTTCATGCAAAATGCTAGCAAAATAAAAGGAAACAAACTTGTGGTCTCCTACTAAAGAAAACTTAAGTTCATGCAATATTTTATTTTTGTTCACCTCATAAACTATGGAAGGGATGAAATAGAGCAAACTAATGTGACTTATAATGCAAGATAATCAGATGCCAAATCACTTAAAGAAATCTTTTTTCCTCCACTAAACATGCAATGATAACAATCCTAAACCCCTAGGATTTTCTTTATTTTTTTAGAGGAACCTATTCAAAGAAAAAGAGAGATGATTTTAGCATTCAAAACCCCTAAACTTTGGCATATAACCTTCGAATAATACTCAATAAACCAACCCGTCGACAATTAGGGAGAGAAAGGGGCAAAAAAAGAAAAAAACCTAATTTTGCAAGCCCCATGCCCCTGTTATGAGGGAAGGGTGTGTGGCCATGCCATTTTTATAAAGATAGAGTGTGTGGGAACTAGGGTCCGCACTTCAGTGTGGGAAACATTTCTTATTTTCATAATTTTCGTCAAAAATGGAAGGCTCAAGCAACTTCCCATTGTCATGCGTTATATTCAGTAGATCAATAGTAACTTGTAAAGGTCACCCTCTCACACACCTCTAGTCAAAGTCCTCAAACTTATTAGACTAAAATATTTGTTTTTTCATTATTGACCTTAAAAATAAACTATACAATGTAAATTTGAAGGAATCCATGAAAGAATGGAACCCAATTCCTTCATAGGATAAATGACATCATCACCCAATTCCACACCCATTCCTCCCTTTTACTCTCGAAACTTGTTGAAGGTATTCCTATCATAAATCATATGTCTCAAATCTCATATGTCCACATACCATATACAACTTGGGACAATATTTGTTGAAAGAATAGAGGTAGTGGAGAAGGTGGTATGAGTCTTGGACTCTAACTTGTCCACTCTAGCTACAATATTTGCATTGCTTCTCAATTGCTTCTATTCAATTCTTTACTTTCTCTTTGTTATTATTTGGACACCACTAACATAGTTCCCCTTCTATCAACACCTAAAACATGTCACATGACTCGTCTTTCTTAACCTTCTTGGGTAATCATTTTTTCCTCCCTTCCTCATTATCCCAATGAGGGAATGGTTTCCTACTTAAATTTCATTGCTTGAACTATTCTCTATTCTTGTTTCTTCCTGCACAAAGTCATCCTAAATATTTTGAAAGATGGACAACTTTTCACAAGAACAAATAGCATGAACAAGGGATCTTAAAGCCGATGGTTTTTTTTTAATGTTATGGAAACTAACTCCATCTTTAACCTTCAATCCTATGGAAAGTTTGAAACCAATTAATTTATCAACTATGTTATCACCATTAAGTAATTAGCCATAATATTTATGTCACTCATGTTGATGGTAGACAGATTATTTTCCAGGGACATCTTGCAAGAAATATTTAGTTTGTGGTACAAAACTATTGAAGCATCATACATATCCTTAGTTGTCTTCTCTCCAATGTGAGGGATCAAACAATCCTTCGCTAAATCAATCATAATTCGCTTTGCCTTGGCTCCTTCTTATAATTGACTAATTGAGAAGGATCAATAGGAATACGAACATTGTTCTAAAAAATCTAATCTTTCTTGGTTGGTCGATTAAATAATTAACCAACTAAATACGATCTACAGTCCATATTTCCAAAACATAAAGTTGGAAGCACCTTCTAACCTACCACACTCTCTAAGACTGAGAGTAGTCGTCCTTGAAGCACTCCTCAATAAAAAATTCAACCAACAAGTAAGGTAGACTTGCTATGTATTCCACGTGAAAATCATAACTACAATCCTTGGAACAACAAGGGAACCACACCCAAAAATTTCTCGTTCAAATATTGAATTCCCTTCAAAAGAAACCAATTTCAACATAATAAGCTTCAACATTATCTAGAAATTTAAAAAAACTACCTAATTTAAAATTTCCACCTCACTTCTATGAGGTCAAAAATCTACTTCATAGTTTTTAATGTTAGTACAAAAACTAATTTATTTGATTGCCCTACAATAAACTTCAAACCTCCTCCACACTAATTATAGGTAAATACAATAATGTAGACACTGCAAACATTCAAATAATAGATCATTTTAGCGGCCCTTAGGGAAACATCTATCTCAATACATGGATCTAAAAATTACTTTAAATACAATGAAAATATATTAGTACCAAAAAATATCTAAAAGTTTCATTAAACATGAAAAAAACCAAAGATTTCAACCTCGAAGTCCTAATAAATCGACATACTAAATTAACCATGATGCGTTGTTCAACACATGACAAAAATCAAATCTGCAATTAGAAATTTAGGACAACAATGGTACACTTCATATATATCATAGTAATGAAGATAAAAGACAATACATCACTCATCCCAATCTGGTACAACAACTTATTTAAGCTAATCCCAAGCAATATTCTTTAATGCATCCCAAATCCTAGCAAGGGAATCAACAATCATTGCAAACCCTAACCAATAATACAAAGGCTAATCAAGTTATCCCATGAAGCTCTACAAGGAAATCCCTAGAGCTTCCAAACAAGCCAACATCACACCAATTATCAAACTGCAAGTTCTTCCACTTGCATCACACAAGCTATCAAGAAGATTCACAAACTTGTGTTCAACATGGTATAATATTTAAAACTTACAATTCACAAGACAAGAACACTAGCACTTTCATCCCATGGGCACTAATACTTGTTACAAGAGCAAAGCACAATCTTCCGAAATTCTTGAAATAGTTAGCATCACACCAATCATTAACCTCTAAGATACAAAGTAGTTGATACCAATAAAATAGTTTCCCTCCTTTTATATAGACTAAGGTGAAGGAGACTAGGAATAAAAAAATGGACTAAGTTTACAAGCAACCCTAGTCTAAGTCAACAAACAAAGCTTGAAATGAAGCACTCCTCAAATAAAAGTGTCCACATGTCACACTAGGGTTTGTTCAACTATTAAGGTGGTGTAACCTTAAGTTAGGAGTCCACATGCCAAGTGCTCGTCTTCCAAGATGGTGCACCCACCAATCAACGGCTCCCCAGCTCAAGCATTCCTCCTCAAACCATGTGCCTAGGGCTAAGCACCCAACCTCCAAGTGCCTAATACCTTCCTTCAAAGTGGTTACTCCACCCATGCCAAGTACTCATCCTCCTCAACAAGTGCCCCCTTGTAGAAGATACCCAATATTATGTCATATGTGTTGATTACTACATCCAGAAGTATAATTCCCTAGCACTAATCGTAAGGAAAATATACACCCAAACTAAGCTCTCTAAATGTAAGTAAAAGATAAAGGTTCTAGGAGACCACGAGTCCTTCACATCCCATGAAGCATTCTCATAACTAGGTGAAAATAATTTTAGAGTAACCAAAAGTTAATATAAAAATTGGGTTGAGCCATGAATAATCCACAAAAATTAAAGAAAGTCATATGAAATCTCCATGAGAAAAGGTAGATTGTGTTGAATTCAAGAAAATGGAAAAAATTCTACAAATACTTGATAATTTTAAGACCATGGATGAGAACTTCAACACATGATTTTTTAAGTGTATCTTAAGTGTATCAACAACTTATAAAGCTTTGATGCATTGCTAAAAACTAGAATTCTTATAGAAGAATTACCAATAAAGATTAAGATAATCTCATATTCCCACAAAATAAAAGGTAAGAATTGAAAAAAAACCATCTATGAAAAAAAAAACACAAACAAAAGATGCAACCATAATTTTAGGAACCTTGGGATCTAATACTCATTTATGTGTTCATAGATAATAAATTAAAGGTAATGGCCGCATAAATACGAAAGCAACGATGTATGCACAAGAGATACAAATAAATGTTGAATGTATACATTTGGTATTTACATAGAAAAAACAATATACGTGCAAGATTAACTTAAGTGACATGCTTAACTTGCACAAAGTAAAAGCAAAAAACTATCCAAACATATTTGATCACTTTTCATTTTTGAAATCATGCCTACCTCTTTACTATGAAATCTCGTCACTTTGCGTTGCTTTTGAAGGAAAGTAACAATTATATTCGGTTAAACAAAAAAACTTTTCATTTTTGGAGTTATCGAGTCACTTTGATTTGAAGGAAAGTAACAATAATATTTGGTAAAAGAAAACTTTTCATTTTCGGAGTTATCCCTAGGTCAACTTTTAATATGAAATCCAGTCACTTTGCTTTGATTTTCGAAGGAAAGTAACAAATATATGGTAAAAAATCAAAAAACGAAATCCAGTCACTTTGATTTTTGAAAGAAAATAACAATTATATTTGGCAAAAAAATCTTTTCATTTTTGGAGTTATTCCTACCTCAACTTTTATTATGAAATCCACTTTTATTATGAAATCCAGTCACTTTGCTTTGCTCTGATTTTTGAAGGAAAGTAATAATTATATTTGATAAAAAAAATCAAAAAGCAAAAGTGTCTCTTCAAATAAGTTTTAAAAAATTTAACATATCCTGGAACATTTATGTATGAAATGCGTTTAATTATTTAGTAAATTTTTTATTTTTTATTTTTATATAAAAATTAAACATAATTTGTATAGCTATTGTAAGGTGTAATTGAACGTAGAAAGAAAAAATAAAATAGAGAAAGAGTAAAGTAAATGTGATGAAGTAAAAAATAGAATAGTAAAATCTATGTTGCTAAGAGTTTCTTCCTCTTTATTGAAATTCCAAGAAGAAAATAATAAAATAAAAAATTTGGGTTGTTTACTTTTCCAATAAAAATGATTCACTATCAAAGATGCAACAGAACGTTTTGCTAAAAAAATGATAAAATGCTGATGCAAATTAAGAGAATTGAATGTTAAGATAGTAATACGCTTAATTATCTTCACTTGCTATTATTTATTATTGCACCTATATTATCTCTAATGTGGTCACTCTTGTCACACATGTAAATCATTTTTTTACATGTAGCTTATCACAAATCAAAATTGGAAAACAAATTTGCTTCAAATTCAAGCTTGAATGTCTTCAAATTTGAAGGAGCAAGTTGCAAGATGGTCAAGAAAATAAGAGTACAAGGATTCCATAAGATAATTTATGTGCATATAGGTATTAAAATTGTTGGCCATGTATGTTAGTACTTATATTTTGCTAGTTTAACTCTTCATTATAGCTGTAAACACCAAAAATTTACTTTGGGTGCTTGAACAGTACTTAAATTTCACATGGGAAGAAACTTACCCCATAAGGTGCAATATAACGCTGAAATTGTTATGGTCATAATAATACACATCCCACATTTGGAAATTTGAAAAAGGAGCATATTTACATATCAAATGATAAACTACTACAATAGCTTAACACTGAAGCTAACAATATAGTTCTCATCACTTAACCGGAACCACCACCAGGTTTCAGTTTGAGAAATTTTATCATGACCATCATGTCATTGCAAACCCAGCAAGGGATGGGTAAAAAAAAACCTTATGCATGAACAAATGTATTAGCATGCATGTCATGTTAAGTATAGCCTACTGAAATATCACTACAATACTTGTTGTCATAAAACAACATAAGATTTGAATCTACAAAGCTACAAAATGCATTTATTCGTTGTTACTTTGTGTCTTGTACAATGTCATGATCATAATCAAGAAAACTAAATGTCTGTATGGGTGGCATAATATTCTTCTCTTACAATCTTAAGTCATTGCTTAATATGGTAATTTGAAATGGGAAGTTTGTTCTCAACACTTTTGAGGAGGTAAATCAAATGAAATTAGTTTAACTACATCTCCTTTTCTCATGTCTACAAAGAGCGTAATGCTACTATTGATAGTATTTCCAAAAAACATTTACAACTTGAGGCTAGAGCTTGGTCGGTGTTGGAAACAAAGGATGGATAAGTATTTGAACACATTAAACCAGTTTATTGATTATGCATCCCTTCAGTTGATAGTGCAGATCTTTCCAAAGGTCTTGATCCTCTAAAGTCTTGTTTCCAACCTATTATTGGCATTTATATAGTGTTGAAAACATTATATTAGGGACTGTTTTCTTGGATAGTTTTTATGTAATCTATTGAGACACTTCTAAGACTATAAAATACTATTTTACGTAGTTGTATGAGCTTTTAGAGAAGGACAGAGTTCAGCCAGGAGATCATACAAAATCTATGCCCCAAGAGACCATAGTAATGCAAGTATGTTCTATATTGACTGCAGGGTTCTAACATCATAATGAATAACTCCATTCGCAATATTGCAACCTTTTCAACTCAGAATCTCCATTGTCACCATTTAATTAAGGCATTATAATAAGGTTCACCTAATTGTTGTAGGAAACAATCTGAATGAAATGGAAATAGCCACTTTGGCATGCACAGATAAATGGTCATTACATCTTAACCAGGTTCAAGTTTGATTTTTAGCAGATTATGACCAACTTCCTCAAAGTCAACACTTAACATTATTATCAAGTAAATTGTACGTCTTAAATTTACCAAGTTTGTCTAAGTTTCATACTGTATGTGTAACTGTTCCTCCTCTTCATCTTCATCATCATCTGAATCTTGACCTAATTAATTCTCACCTTCTACTTCATCTGAAGATTCCTCTCCAAGAATGTATTTCTTAAGGTTTTCATAAGCTTTCTCATGCTCCAAAAAATCTGGATCTAGCTTGAAAATATATGTTACACATCCCAAAGATGCAAGACTGAGACTTAAATACTGCATATTGAAAACACAAAGGCATATAAATTATGAAAAATTTAAAATAAGACACCTTGTTAATGAATAAATTCTAAGGAAATATACTAAGGCCAACTTCTTGATCAAGCTCATCTTCTAGGGAAAATTCATTGGTAAACTGATATTCTTCCTCCACAAGATCCAGTTCCAGATGAACAATTGGATAACCTACAAAATTAAAAAAAGCAGTACTAAAGACTCATGCACATACCATAAAAATTGTACAAACTAGCGACTATAGCACAAACAGGAATTCACATCATATTATACCTAGAAGCTAGCTTTGCAAATTGGAAAAAGTCCTTCAATCAGAAACTACAATCGTTTGTCAATTTCTCCCTCATGAAGAATGACCCTAAATCACTCAAAAATTCCTTTACACAATTGAAATCCAAGTCACCATAGCATTTAATTTAATATACCATATCATATCAAATTCCTTAATAAATCATGCATGGAATGGCAAGTGACTTGCTTAGACCTTGTTTGAATTTAAAGAGTTGTGTGAAATGAACTTTAGATTAAGAGTTGACAATTCAAATTCATTCTGTTTGAAAAAAATATGATAATTGGATATAGAAAGGCCACTCTTAGGATTAACCCTTAATTGGCATAATTATCAATATTTGCAACCATGTACTGAGATTTCTAGCATGGTATTCACCTCATGAGTAAACTCTTTAGATCTCTCAAGCATTAGGACTAAGGCAGTTGGAAAAGGTTTGCTACTGTCTTATCTTACCATGAAGACCTTGAGGTGAAAGACCTTGAAGCATGGAGCCACATTCCTTCACAAATCCAATGGCAACCTACTGAGAATAAATCTTATTTTAAATATCGACATATGTTCTAGAGAAGAAACATCGTTGCAACATTGAGCAAATGCCAAACGACCTAGTATCCCTTAAGCACGAACACAAACAATGAAACCATAAGCTAGAATTCTATACCTCGACACTATCGTATGTAGGATTCTCCAACAAAGCAATAAGAAGTTCCAAAGCAATGATCTCATGTGCAACGTGTTGGTTCACAAGAAGAGCTATGAATTTTGTTGCTTCCAATAATAGAGGTTGCTTAATAGTTAAACAAAAATAAGCATATCATGTAAAAAATAACTTCAAAAATAAAAATAAAAAGGAATTAACAAGGCCAAAAATTAGCTAATAAAATAAAGACAAACCAACCTTTCCATTGTGTTTGAAATCCCTCTTAAGATGCAAAACAATTCTTCTCAGAAGAAAATTACTAACTTCTGGAAATTTTGTATTCAGCACATCAACCAAGGCAGCGAAAACATCAGCAAATCCAAGTGATGCTATTTGAGATTGTATACATGACCTACAAAATAGACCTATTCCCATGAAGAGGTTCTCTGCAAAGTGCTTTGGAATAATGCTTATAATGTTTGATGCATTCACTTTGTTTACAAGCCCACTGATACTCTTACGAAGAACATCCCAAGACATATGTTGATATTCCAAGTTGTTCTTATCTTGCAAATATTTCATCATTTGGGTCAGCTTGAAAGGAGGAACATAGACATCAGACTTCTTCCAAGCACCTTTTCAGTGTTTGCAACACCCTCTTTTCGAGTTGAAACAACGTGGGGGTTCACTTTTGGGAATTCTACAGTAGGGCTTCCTTCTATTTCTCCTACTATTCCATTTCTAGGACTTTCATCATCCATTCTATTCATGGTTACCTTTATCAACCCTCATAGTAGGCATGAAATACATATAATAATAATAATAATAATAATTTCATGCGCAAAAGGGCAACAATATACCTCGCCTGCATTTCCCAAGCACTTTCATATAATCTATCCCCACGGCTCCTATGTGAAATGAGATCAAATAATGAAAACAATGTTTTATATAAATGATGAGATTGTTCCTCCAAAAGTGAATTGAACATGGAGAAAGAAGCAAATCCAATTTGATGGATACACTTGGAAACAGGAAAAAAAGAAAGAGGATATCACATTGACAACCAGTGATCTTCTTTGTATTGAATAAGAGATATTACAATTCACAGCACTTGGAAAATTGATACAAAGACTGTCAAATAAAAACACCTATTATACAAAGCAGCTCAGTTTCCAGAACTGCACTTAAATGTAAGGAATGCTCCCTGGCAAATCAATTTAAGGGAAGCAACTAAATGTAGTGAAAAAATCCTGACATGTGTTAGAGAATTATTCATCAATAACATAGATTATTGTTGGCTAACCAATCATATCAAAATACCTCAGATTACTGCCACACGCTAAAATATCCCACACTCCTTTAGCTATCAATCAGGCTAAACATGAATGAATCATCTGCATGAAATGCAAATAGACTGTTAAAACTCAAAGATGGGCAAGGATGACATTGAAATTCAATTCTTCTAAAATAATAAAGCAGAAGCACAATAATGGCATTCAATTACCATATCCTAAAACAGTAAGTCCGATGAATGAAGTCAGTGCTCACTACAAGAACTGATGGGGCTACTCTAGATCACTCAGCCAGTGATGCAGACTTTGAAAACAATGCCAGTCTTTCAAGCATTATGTGACTGTTTCCCACCCCTCATAGAAGTCCTCCTCGATTTAGTTGGTGTTGTAAGTGTAAAACTTTGTGAAATCAATTTGAAACAAGAGGAACTTCAAATCAACATGCTGCTAAAGGGGCAATTGAGTAATGAACCCCTCTAATAGAGACAAATACTCAACAACAATAGCATCCATCTCTTCTCCCATTGCACGCAAAAACTCTCCTGTAAGTTGTAATGAGGAATTTATGCCTCCACTAACCCAAGCCCCCAACTTTTGAGGTTCTCTCTTGGACTTCTACCTTGAATATGTTTCACCTCTATAGAAAACAAGTGCAAAAATTCACATGTCAGTGTGAAATACATGGCAGCAATATGTCAAATATCTAACAAAAATGTTTTCCCTATGACCTACTATTATCAACAAAGAGACCAAATTACATGGACGAGGAAAAGGGCAACAATATACCTCGCATACATTTCATGGGCACTTTCATATAATCTATCCCCATGGCTCCTAAAGTGTAAAATGAGATCAAACAATGAAAACAATGTTGTATACAAATGATGAGATCGTTCCCCTAGAAGTGCCTTCTCTACAATCGCATTAAGGTGCCTTTCATGAGCAATTATAAGTTCATCAAGGTCTCTTACTTCTTCCATTTCATCCAAAAATTCCACCCATGAGTACTCAAGAACTTCAAACATGAGATAGTACAGCAGATTTGTGACAAAATGGTTCATTTCATTTCTGAGTGTTTCACATCATCTTAAAATAGGTACAAGTTGTTGTTTCCCACCACCATCCATAGTGGAAAATAAGCGAGCAATAGAGCAGTTTGGCTTATGTAGCGCTCAAAGCATATTACACACATATAAGCTTCCAAAGAAAGCTAAAATTTTAAGGTACCTCGCCATCACAGACTCTGTAAAATGGTATTCAGAGGATATCTTGCATTATATTCCAGTGAGAAAACATCCCTCCCCCAGTCTCCACTATGGTGTGGCATCGTCTTCATTGTCATCCTATCCAATATATATGGGTCATCATATTGGGCATTGGAGGCACAAATTGCACTCTCTAGTAGCCCTGAAAGCTTGAAGGAGCTTATAGTGTTAGCCAATTGAGAGAGATCAAAGCCCACAATGTCCATGAGATACTGAATGAAGTCACCTTGGCCGAGAAGCAAGTATCTCTTGATTGCAATGAAATGTACTGTGAACTTGAATTGACCATACATTATTTCTATCAAATTTCGATTGATCCTCTTAATTGCTTCTACAACAAATATTTTCAATGCCCCAGTTTCCCCATAACGAAGACCGCCCCTCTTTGTCAAGGCTCCTACTATAAATGCAGCTTCAGCAGCTGCATCTCACCTCTTCTCATTTCTTGCAGTCATCACCAAAACAATCATCAGTCTTATCCTCATAGTCGGCTCTGTAAGCCATACCATCAACCTCTGCAACGAAAGATAATTCCTCGGTCCCTTCCCCTCAGCCATGGACGATATCGTATTATACACCTGCTCCTCCAACACTGCCAACAACTTATAGTAATATAAGAGCTCTTCCTGCAATGTTGCACAAAAATCCTTCCCTATAGTACCAATCGTCTCAATAGGCCCTCTCTCCACACTCTCATAAACATACTCCTTCACCTTCTTATAAATCTAGCCTAATTCACACAATTTCCTAACCAAACACCTCGTGTCCTCGACACCATGTAGGACATTGACACCGCAAAACCATCCAGGTCCTTATCAAACTTAATGAATCGGGCCTCAATACCTTGGTAGGCATACAAAACATCTTTAACCAACGCACTCTCGGTGACCTCGGACTCCTCCTGGGAAACCTCGACATGGATCTTATCAAACTTAACGAACTGACCCTCAATACCCTGGTAGGCATACAAAACGTCCTTAACCAGTGCACTTTCAGTGACCTCGGACTCCTCCTAGGAAACCTCGACATATTCACTCAGAGCCGATGCCTTGGCATTTACCGAGTCCTTGGACAGAATAAGCACTCCACTCGCGGGTGCCCTATCTTGGTTTAGGGTTTTGAGAACCTAAATCTACCCATTCCTTACCCTACCATTTTCCACATGATTGTCTCCCTAGAGCAAAATTGAAAGCCCCCCATGGAAGTCGAGCCTGAGATTGTAGAGGTGAAGTGCCCGAGGTCTCCCCGGATTTTAGCCTTCTCTTTTCTCTGGTCCTCAAAAATGACCCTCAACAAATAAAGCATGACCCATTTGTTACAAATGCAACCGAGCCCCGTGAGAGCTCACCTTCCAAACACCTTTTTAGATGCACATGAAGTAACGACAAACTGACAGACGTAAGCCATCCATGTGGAACTTCTCTATTGGACCCATTTGCCATGAGACGTGTCTTAATCCCATTCGCCAAACCGACGAGGAATCAAAGCTATAGTAGCAAGACTATGTCTCCATTGTTAAACGCCTTCAACGTAATTAATACAAGAAAATGTAACTTAAGGGATTATAAGTTTTGATATATACCTCAAGCTTTAATTACACATAAAGTCACATACAACCAAAAAAATCATCTTTAAAAATAATATAGATAAACTTAATAAAAGTAACAATTTGAAACAATAATGTATATCTTATTAAACGAAAAAAAAGATAATCAACAAAATAGTAACAACAATTTTGGGAGACAAAGAACCTCTTACTCTAAATTGATACTACATATTGCAAAAAAAACTTTGATGGTAAACATGAAAAACTCATTAAAAATAAATACATATAAACATAAAAAACTCATTAGAAAATAAATATATATAAACATAAAAGACTCATTAGAAAATAAATACATATAAGCTGATTATGAAAAAAAAAAGCATATATATAAACTACAAACTTCTTAAACATTCCACCACCCAAAAAATATAAACACACCATTCACACTAGTATAAAGTTTTAATCTCCTTTATATTAATAAAGGAATTATATTAAAATCAGCAAAGCATAAAGAGAAAACGTAACCATTGGAAGCCTTTAATAGCTTTTGATTCGAGAAAGGAAAGAGAATATATTGGGAGAAGCAAAAAAGAAATTAACAAAGTAACAAAAAGTTGAAACGAAATTAGGTTAAACCATAAATATTAAAATATATATATAATTTTTAATTAAAAAAATAATTACATATTTCCGAAAATTTTACAAATATGAACTAGAAATAAAGTATAACCAGAAAAGTAAGAGTAAAAAGCTATGGAGTTATCCACACTTTAACTTACCACTTTCGATTTTTGGAGTTATCCACATTGGACTTTTACACTGAGGTCTTGTCACTTTATCTTGATTTTCTAATGGAATTATTTTGTAAAATAAAACAAATACAGATATTTTTCGCTTTAACTTACCACTTTAGATTTTTTTAAGTCATCCACATTCGACTTTTACAATGAAGTCTGTTCACTTTATCTTGATTTCCTAAATGTAGTAATAGTTATCATGCAAAATGGTATCAATAAAGATTTTTTTTAATTACGATTTAGTATTAAAAAGTTATTTTAAGGGATATTTGTTTTTAGATTATGAGTAAATTGAGTAAAATTGTAAAATTTATTTTCATTTTTATACATAAATTCAATACAATTAGTATTATAAAGAAGAAAAAAACTGAAGAAAGGATTATAAATTTTGATATACACTTTAATGGTATATAGAGCTTTTATATAACAGAAAATTATTTAAAGAAAAAAATTTAAAATTGTGTATGAACCAAGTATTTTAGTGGTATATAAAGGTTTTATATAATAAAAGGTCATCTAGAAAAGAAAAAAATTGTACAAACACTCATTAAAAAGAACAATTTAAGAATAGATAATAATAATGTCTATCTCATCAAACAAAAAGGGATACCCAACAAAATGGGAATTTCAATGTTGAGAAGTAAACAACCCCATTGCTTTACACTAATAATGCATATTAAAAAGAAAAAATATGCCTAATGCCAAGAAAATGCATATGGAGGAATTTCAAAATTCTCAAACATTCCAATACCCAGACAACAGAGCTAGAGTACACGTTATTGGCATGAGTATTGAAATCAACAAAATTCTAATGTTTGCCTTATCACACAATAAACATTATTGTATGAACTTGAGTTTTAATTTCCTTTAGATCATTAATTGAATTACACTTGGCAAGTATAAAGAGAAAGCATAGCCCTTTAGAGTCTTTAATAGTTATTGATCAGAGAAAGGGGAGAAAATATATTGTTATGAGGCTTAATCTTGTTTGGTTAGCATTTAGGTTTTGATTCCACCAAAATACACTTGAGAAACTTGGAGTGCAACCAAAATTGCATTGACAATAGCATGGACATTATCGAAGGTAAACCACCATTCCTAAATTTGAACTAAACTACCAATATTTAGTATATGTGCATGCATAAAATAAAACATTTTAGTCTTATGCTTGAGAAAAGTGATAATGTATAAAAATTATGTCAACTTAATACTAATTAAAGATTTACTTATTGGATACTTTTCATTAGATTTAAAGAAAAAATAATTATTATTATCTTTTTAATTTTATGATCTTAATGTCTTCATTTTTAAAAAAGGAAAAAAGGAAAACCATACAAATTATTCCCAAAATAATATAATCATAATTAATAACCATGATCTTATCCATTTCTTCCTACATTGACATCCTCAATGGTTAATGCCCATGTAAACATGATTAAGGATTGATATTGTGGCTTCTGGCTTAGGGTGGGATCAATAATACGATATCTAAGTTCCAAATGTTAGAAAACATACATACTTTACCTTAATGTATGTCTCTTCAATTCATAAGGTATGTTACTTACATAAAAGGATGGAAAAGTTAAACATATTTTCAAACAACCCTACTTTATATCGCTTTTACATTGAATCTCATTCCCCTCCTAATACACCACCCCTTCCTCTTATTATAAAGAACATGACATGTAATTTGATCACATCATTTTTAACTTGCAAAATATGGTTTGATACAAAATTTGCATCAAAGTCATTGAGTCTTAGGGCCAACCGTGTTTGGGTATGACCAAATTCTTCTCAATCTACAACAAAACAAACAGATTGATTATCTTTACAATATATGAGCATTTATTCATAAATAACTTTGTTCTAAAACATATGTGAGTAGTTACCTTTGCTTTTGTATAAAGACTTCAAGAAGAGGAGGAAAATGAATGCAAAGATCGCTGCCGCAACACCTCCTATAACAATGGCGATTGTCTTTGAATCTACATGATTAGATTTTGAACTAGGCGCTGCATAAAACATTTAATAAAACTCGATGTATAAGAACTAGATCAATGGAAAATTAAAAATTGTGTTGTATTTGGAAATTTATAAGAAAATTTTATAACCTTTATTTTATATATATATATATATAAAGAAAGAAAGAAAGAAAAAGAGAGGGAAGGATAAATAAATCCCTATTGGATAATGGTCTAAGATAAAGCATAACGGTCATTGTAATGCTAATATGGTTCAAACATTCAAAATCATATTTTCTTAGGGTTTGTTTTTGTAAAAGGTAACTAGATGAATTTAGGTGCAAGACTCTACATTGATCGCAAAGATATTTGATATGTAAGTTTTGGGAAGAATTGGATTTTGATGCAATTGATAAAATAGGTGTAAGTTCGTGGTAAATTTAGGGTTTTATGAGATAAAGAGTTAGGTGCATCTATTTTGATAATATAAATAAGCTAAATTCAAATGTAAGGTGGATTTGAATTTCAATAAAATAAGTTTTTTATAACATTAGTGAAATAGGTACAAACCTTTAATATATTTGGATTTTAACTACTTATATATATAGAGAGAGTGTAATGGATATATTTAAAGTTTGACAACATATATGTTTGAAATAGAAAGGCAATAACAAGCCCTAAGTGAATTTGGATTTTGCCAAGGCCGATGGCATAGTTAAGTGAGGTATAAACATAAGATGAAATTGGAATTTGATATCATATAAAAGATTTTGACAACTAGGTAGAAGCCTTGAATGGATTTGAGTTTTAATATCATATATAATCCAAGAGCAAGCCATAGGCATATTGGGAACTTAACAATGTAGAGTTTAGAATAAATAAGTTAGTGCAAGGCTTAAGGTTTTGATTCATTTGGAATTTGATATCATATAAAGAATTTTGACAACTAGGTAGAAGCATTGAATGGATTTGAGTTTTAATATCATATATAATCCAAGAGCAAGCCATAGGGATATTGGGAACTTAACAATGTAAAGTTTAGAATAAATACATTAGTGCAAGGCTTAAGGTTTTGATTCATTTTCAATGGATTTAAAGTTTGATGCTATAAAATGGTCAATTGAGATTAGACTTTGACAATAAAAATAAATAAAATGGATTCAATATCACTTCAAATATATATTTTTATTAAAAACAAATACATTGAAAACACAAATAAAGATAAAGACATTTTCAAAATAAAAACACTTTAAACAAAAACGACTTGTAAACACAATTTTCATATATTGCAAATAAAACTCCACACTAAACCAAATACATCTTATCACGAAGATTGATGATTGATGCTTGAAAAAAATCGATTCTAGTTTTATTTTATAATAAAAATCGATTTTGAAGGCATAAATAAGCTAAGTAAAGTTTATGTGGATTTGAAATTTAATAATAAAAATAGATGTGCTTATCAACGACAAGTGCAAGTTTGGTGGATTTGGATTTTATAAAACTTTAGATAATTTGTATTTATTATTTGGTGAAAATCACGTTTTTTTTATGAGGAGAGGACGCGATTGTTGTGCTGCCATTATTGTTGGAGATCTAGCCCATGAACATAAACAGAATGTATTGAAATAAAATATACATCTACAGATGTATAACAAATGGAAATACAGCGGAAGCAAATTTCTTTCAAGCCTTCAAGATGTTCATAATAATTCTTAAACAAATACAGTTGCAGAAATTAAATACACAGAGAATACTTATCTTGATAATAAGTTGTCTCGCAACTAGCTATGTCGCTGCAACATTCCACCCAACCATAGACCAGTTGTGCTCATCAATCTCTTAGCACAACTGCCACCCCTGAGCTGGGCATGATTTCCACAAGGAACTAGGGAACGACAGGCTCACACATAGCCAAAACATATCAAAACTCAACGAACCCAATCTACAGTTGGGTTTATCAGGTTGCTAAGGCAATGGAAATGATGAATTGCTAAGCTAGTGAGCTCAACCACAGAGCTACGGACACCTGCACAAGATCTATCTAGCTTAGCATCCACAATACCTACACATCCAACACAAGGAAGTATTTCCTTCACTGCTACACAGTCCCTTGGGCCATACCTTTCCTTCCAGTGCTCTTCAGGATGTGCATAGAAGATTAACCAACCCCTCTTGATCTTTCTGTGAGGTTCCTCTCTTCACTAGGTTTATCAAGCCAATTCTAGGCCTCTTCCACTCCTACTAAGTCTTTCAGACCAAAACAGAGATGCACATAACAACAAAATACAAATGCTAGGTATGAAGAAAAACGTCATGGAGACCAAAAAGCGAATTGGTAGAAGGGAAAACAACCTTGGGAGAGCAAATTCGAATTCAGAAACGTGTTTGGGCATTGCAGGGCAAAAACGGTCTCAATAAACTCCCAAATCGTGAATCTCTTCTGCCCTTCCACTGTGCAACACCAAAACAGGTTTCCCGACCATGTAAAATGGAGGAATTTGCAGAAAAACAAGATGAAAACGCCCCAACTTGCTTCAAGTGTGTAAGGAAGAGAAAAACGTGAATGAAAAATAGAATGGACATGAATTTCTTGATATTTACTTAGCCAATAAAAAAAAACACTATTTTAAAAAATAATGACTTGCAATTATGACAAAACTTAAAAATAAAAATAAAATCCAAATCCAAATCCACGAGCTACTCATTTTCATGCTAGACAATAAAGTTTGGTGGATTCAGAACGAGAAGGTGTAACTATTTATTTTTAAGAAAATTAATTGGTGGTTTAGATTTTGATGACCTAAGTATCATTGGTTTGGATTTTGAGAAAATAACTAATTGGTGGTTTAGATTTTGATGACCTAACTATCATTGTTTTGGATTTTGATAATATAACTAGCTTCTCCATGGCGGCTTGGATTTTAATCGAAAAAAATACTTTAAAATATTCAAAGATCCGTTGATTGGTGATTTGGATTTTGATGTCATAAACACCTAAGAGGTTTGTTGAGCCCTAGGGAAATCTTAGGTGAATACAAGATGGGGATTGCAGTGAAAAAAATGCTCCATTATTTTATTTGTTTAAAAAAAAAAAATTAAAAACATAAAGGAAAGAAGAAATACCTTGAGGTTGATGTTCCGTGGGTGAGGGTTTATCTTGATTGGGTGAGGGGGCGTCCATAGTGTAAGTAACATAACATTTCTCCAAATAAACTTGGCCACGTACAGCAGCACCGCAGGCGTCCTTGAGCTCCTGAATCGCCTTAACCACGCAGTAGCCACACTCGGGCCACGGCAGATCGCCCTCGCACTGTGCAGTCCCGGAGACGCGCGCCGCCCCCGAATCCCCACCGGAGTTCGTGGATCGAAACCCGTTGCCCCCGAGGCTCTCCTCCTCCAGACTCTTGAACACATCATCCCGGCCGCGAAAGAACCCGGGGTCCGCCGTGGTCTCCGGGCTGCAGGCCTTGTACACGAGGGCGTCCGGGTCGATTACCCCACTGAACCGAGCACCGTCGTCGTAGCGCAGATAGCAGCCACGGAGCTGCACCCTAGCGCCCACAGCGCCTCCGCAGACCTGAGGCGCACGCGCCACCGCGCTCCTCTTGCACTCGAAGCAGTCCGCGTCGCCCAGGTCCCCTCGGCACTGGAAGAGGCCACGCACCACGCTGGTTCCGCCGCCGACGCTAGCATTGCGGTACCCATATGAAGGCATCTGTGAAAGAATGGACGCCATGAGTTTACTGAGGTTGCTCTCGTACACGCTCCCTTGAGCGTAGCGCGCTTCGGAGCAGCCATGATAAACTGCTTCGCCGACATCGGAGCCCAAGATCGTCAGGGCAATCGTCCCGCACAGAGCCGCCATCCACAGGAGGCATTGAAGAGTACCCATCTCTTGATGCACTCAGATCGCATATTTTTGAACTCAAATCCTGTGTGTATATAGCAAGATTCGCATCAATGGAGTGTCTGTAGATATTCAAATGTATATATTCAGTGAATATATACCCATGATTTGGATCTCAGCTACGCATTTCGCCATTGGAATAACAGAGGAAGGAAGGGAGACTGAAAAAAGAACAGCCTCTCTCGTGTGTACCGCCTCCAAAGGCCTGGAGATTGTTTCCGCGATGCGAAATATAAATGTTTTTGTTCGTACCCAATTGCCAGTTGAATAACGTTGGCTGGTTAATATCGTGATTCGTGATTATCAATGAGGTCTCTTTTCTAGAAAGTTTGGTGGGAAATTCTTTTTTATTTTTCGTCCTTTTCCCCAGTGGCATGTTCGGACATTAACCGATTAAAAAATTTATATTGTGTTAATAAATTATTAAAATTAAATAAAAAGGTATGTACTTTCAAAAATAGCTACAGAGTAAATTAAAAATAAAATAAAACATTCCCATTCCCAAAGAGTTGGGAATAATGTGTAGAAATAGTCAAATAAATAAATAAATAGTTAGTTGAGTCATTATTGTTAATGAGAAAAAAATTAGTATTAGAAGTTTTTTCAGTTATGGTTTAGTGGCAATTTAATGTGATTATTGTGATAAAGATCGGGCTTTAATGACTAACATGTTTCTCTTTTTGCCTGGACTCTGTAGGGTGTCTATTATGTAGTTTCTTAGGTATTTGGGGTTTAGTTTAGGTTGGTTAGATGAGATTTATGTGGGTTAGTTAATAGGTTATTCATTTTTTGTTAAATGGTATTGATTATATTGCTTTGTATACTTGGTTGTATCATTGTTAATATGGTTTGTTAAAATTAATGTAGTTTGTGATGATTTAATATGAGTATTGAGTAATTTACTTGTAATTAGTATAATTATTTGGGGTTAGTTATAGGTTATTTTATCTTTGTTAAATGAGATGGATTATATTGGTTTGGGTATTTGTTTGTATTATTGTTATAGCCGTTGGAAAAACTAATGTGATTTGAGTTGATTTATTATGAGTAACTTGTAATTAGTACAATTGCTTGGGGTGATGTCCACATATTTTTACTTTTTTTTTTAAGGGATTTGTAGAGCCTCAATTATTGTGGATTTAGTCTAGTGTTGTTAAACCAAATCAATTATATTGGTTTGTGTAGTCGTTTGTAATATTGTCAATGAGATTGGTCAAAATTAGTGTAATTTTAGTTGGTTTAGTATGGGCAACCTACTTGCAGTTACTACAATTGCATGGGGTGGGGTAGATATTTTTTAATCCTTTTATTATATGAGGTTCGTAAGGCATCTATTATTGTAATTGTTGGGTATGTGTGTTTAGTCCACCTTTGTTAAATGATTATATTGGTTTGTGTACTTGTTTATATCATATCAATAAAGCTGGAAATTAATGTAATTTGAGTTGGCTTAGTAGGTACTACACTCCATAAGGTGGGGCCTATATATATATTTTTTGATGTAATATCCATATGAAAGGTGACTTCCTTTAAAAATAATGAGTAATATTGGAAGCATGGGTTAGAAGGAAAGGAAGAAGAGTGGATTTTATAGTGGTAAAAACTATTCCAAGGCATATTCAATTATTATTATTCATACACACATGTTATACAATGGAGGGTTGGGAAGGTCAAGAAAGTCAACATTATGTTAGTAGGGGGTAATATCTTCATAGATTTATCCATTGGTATAAGAATCATGATATATTGAGGCTTATATGCCATCTTGGACTAATTCTCACAGCTAATATAAAATGGAAGAAACACTAATGATTTTCCAAGCTAAACATTTATTGTCAACTATGATTTTAGCTATTGAATTTGGTTATAGTTACATTTAATGATATCAAAAGTACTACTCATAGCAAGTTATGAATAAAATTTGACTTTACAAGGCCCTTAACACCAAAGGAAGGAGAAGTAATATGTATAGGGTGCACTGGAAGTGTCCATATGGATTGAGTCTATGTCCATATGGATTGAGTCTATTTAAGAGTAACTCTTTTTATGCACCAGATGAGAACAACATTTATATACTTTACATAAACAACCCATATTAATAACTATTTTACCAAAATCAATTCAAATTAAAATATTGATATCAATATGTTTAAATAAGTAATATTAATAATCATTTTATCAAAACTAATTCAAATTAAAATATTAATATTAATTCTTTTAAATAAACAATATTAATAATCATTTTACCAAAATCCATTCAAATACATTAATAAAACTTTAAAACAAAACTTTATTTAAAAAAAATCAAATATAAAAAAATAAAGATGAGAAATTAAAAAAAAGTCACCGCCAATAATGTATTAGGTAACAACCACTTAATTTTATTAAAAACTCTATTGTACAATGCCCATGCCCATTTCCCTTATAGGAAAAACTATTACCATTTTGAAAACGATTGAGCTTTTGTACAATTTATGTTATGCTTTAGATTTAAGGCATTAGCTAGTGAGTCCTCATAGATGTTGAGGAGCCTTAAAGGATGATTTAAGAATAGCTTTGTAATAGATAGTTCATTAGTGTGAGTTTTGATTTTTAGTTTTTTATGGTGAAAATAAAAATTGCTAAGTGGATTTGAATTTCAACTATAAAATAAAAATAAAGATGTTTAATACTAATTTAGGATGGTATATTATTTTAAAAAAGGTTCGATAGATTTCGATTTTAATGACATCATTATTTTTAAAATAGAGTTGTTCTACACTAAGTCCAAGTTTGGTAAGTTTGGATTTTGATGACATTATCATTTGAGTTGTTACACAATATAAGTCCAAGTTTGATAGATTTCGATTTTGATGATATAATTACTTTAAAAGAGGATTTGGTTGTACTTACATTTCATGATAAAGTCAAGTCACGTCATAAATAAATTTTAATTTCAAAAGGGTCATTATTATCAAAAGGTATGGAGACATAATGTGCATGAGGTTTAACAACCTCAAAGTTAAGTTATTTATGTTTTAAGATTTTTTTTGTTGTAATATATTAATATGAATAATATTTATTATCTAGGTGACTGGAATTTTATGATTTCTAGTAAATGAAAAATGGAGTCCTCGCTCTAGAATGGACCTTATAGTAGTTGTTTTTCACAAAGAAAATGGCAACTTTATATTAGTGAAGTCGTGTCATATTACATCATTTGTTTACATATGGACAAAATGTCATCTAAAAATCTTACAGCACATACCGTCGTCTAGTTTAAAATAGGACTGACCAAAATTTACCACTCTTATTCCAAGAGCAAAACTATCTTCTTTTCATATATGATAATTGAAGTCGGTCTTATTGACACCATTTCTGATGTTATTGGTCCAACATGGTCCAATGGATGCATGGGCAGTGCGAGTATCTCAAAAAAGTTGGATCGCTTCCTCATGGAAGGTTGTTTTGTTGACTCAGTGGGTGGCTATCATTCGTGGATCATATGTCCATCGTCGTGCAAATTAATATTGGTAAAAAACAATTTTGTTTTCCTTATAAATTCAATCATTCCTGGTTTGTTGAGTCTAAAATTATTGACATTATAAAAAATAAGTGGATTTCTTTGTCTTCAAACATTGGTATTTCTAAAATGGACTCTATTGTTAGATATTTAAAACTGGTTACGCACAAAGTTAAGTTATCAATTGGGAAAAGGAAAAATGGAAATCTCTTTAAGAGGAGATGTGTGAGATTGAATATGAGATCAGGTCCTTTTATTGTAAAAATCTTTCAGCTTGTTTGAAGGCTAAGGATAAGGACAAAATTGTCACCCTTGCAAAAAGAAAGTGAAATATCTTACTTAGGGAAGAAGAGAGTTGGCGCTTAAAGAGTAGAGTGGATTGGATGGAAAGTGGCGATCAAAAATTGACTTTTTTTCACAGGGTTGTTGAAGCCTAGGAGACTCCAAAATTCTCTCTGGTACTTGGAAAATGTTGAGGGTTCTATCATTTTTGCACAGTAAGACCTAGAAATGGAAGTTATTTCACATTTCAAAAAAACATTTTGAAAATCATAACCAAACTTCCATTGTCATCCAATTGGATCTCATAAAGTGCTACCCAAGTATTTTCTCCGAGGAGCTAGATAAAAATATCAATGCTCTGGTCTCCATGGATGAATTGACTGCCACCTGCGGAGTTTTTCAAAATCAAAGAGCTCGATTCGTGACGGTTAGCCCATTGAAATTTTCCTCCATTTTCTTGATATTATAGGTTAAGACTTACTTGATGTGATGGAGGAGTCCAAAACTTTGGGGAGGATTAATGGAGCACTAAACGCAACTTATCTGGCCCTTGTTCCTAAAAAGGATAAACTAAAGTCTTTTGAGGAATTTCTCCCTATCTCTCTTTGCAACCTCATATATAAACTCATCTCTAATACTTTTGCTATGCGACTCAAGCCTTATCTGTCGGTGTATCTATCAAAAGAACAATTCGGTTTCCTAAAAACCCATTAATGTGGGACTTTCTTAAGAGTGTATGCACTCCATAAAAACAAAAAGAATGAAGAATACTATTGTTGGTTATCTGGGCAGACCCAGGTTTACTTTATTGTACCAACAAAAACCCTAGCTCACTGTCCCTTTCGGCAACAGAGCACAGAATGGCCTGAAGTCTCACCCGAAGTGATCTTGGATGGGTTGGCTGAAGAATCAGGTTTCCTCAAGCAGGTTCTGTAGCATCCTAGTGCCGCTCATCTCTTCCAACCAGCGGGATCTCTCAGCAATGTGTTGTTTCTCTATCTCTAGCCGGGTCTGATAGGGAGCTGATTCTTATCACATCGCGGCTTCTAAGACGATGTGCAAACGTTCTCCTCTACTCGCCTCTTTACCTGCGATATCTCACACTACAGTTCCTCCGACGGTGCGATATCGCCTTTCTATACCGCGATAGTTCTACAGGAAGACTCAATATGACTCTCACGGTCCAAAGGCTTTCTATCTGGGTATAATGGTTCAGTTAACCTTCTTTAGGGTGTTAGACAACTTCACTTAAGCCTCTATAGTCTAACTCGCTTAACATCAACTATACTCAACTTGCTGAACTCATATATGGAAGTCACTTAACACTGTAACTGTTAACTGTCGTGAATCAAGCACTGATAGACTCTTATACAGACTACTTGATACATCCAACTCACGATTAACCTTCTATGTTACTGTAAACTAAAGGATAGCATACATTCACTCAATAACTGATAAGCAAAGTTCATGTAACAGATAACAGATAGCAAATAAGTAAAGCACAATCACATGACACAGTCGCACAACACACGGATTTTACGTGGTTCACTTCCAGGGGGGGAAGCTACGTCCACGGGAACTAGTTTTTATATTATATCTTGAGAGAGTAAACACAGTTCTGCTGCAACCTGTTATGCAGCTTGAGATCTTCTGGGAAACTCCGCGCACACAGCCGGGAGCCCTTCTCTCTTAGATCTCTTCTCCTTATATATTGTCTTCTTACAATATACTCTTTCCTCTCTCTCTCAATCCCTGCGGATTGTTACATTCATGCTCTGGGAGCCAGCTACTGGTTACAGTAAGATAACTACAGAATGAATAACAGAACCAGAGCTCGACTCTTCCTTAATGTCGACTGTCTACGAGCTAACAGACTAACTGACTAGCTAATTGTCTATCTGAATGTCTTGCTAGCTAACCTTTCACAATACAAAATACATGCTTAAATAGGTGGCCCGAAGGTCTCACCCTGACACAAAACTGTGGGCCTATCCCAACAGTAACCCAAAAACCCTAACTATGACAGTCGGCCTATATGTACTTTGAACTGCCGATTTTCGTCACACCACATCTTTCTGTAGTCTTCCACGCTTCCCAGCGCTGATTGTGGGTATGGGCGTCACTTCCTCGGTCGCTCCCCTTCTGTCCTTTGTCTTCAATACCTCGGCCCGTTGCTCCTTTTCCATTTATGAGGGTAGCTGAGCCCTCCTGTCTTCGCCGCTGCCTTAAGTGCAGGGGTTGAGCTCTCTCTTCTTGGCCACTACCTTAAGTGTAGTGGTTGAGCTCTCTCTTCTCGGTCGCTTCAGGTACTATTTCCTTTGACTTTCTTGTTCCGATATAGCAGCCCTCCCTGTAGCTGCGGGGCCCTGCTCAAACAGTCCCCTAACCCTTACTTGTGGCTCGCCCCCGAGCCACTAACAGCTGGCTTCTCCTACTGTAGCTTCTCCTTGGCTTCCTGCTAAGTCCTTGTGAATCTCTCCCTGAGTCTTGTGACTTCTTTATCCATAGCTTTGACACAGTCTTGTGCCTCCTTCTCTAAAATAGTGTCAACACTTTCCTTAAGTGAAGCTCCAGAAATAAATGGTGGACTATTTATAGGCTGCTAAATTTGTTGCAATGACCTCACCTCCTGCCACGTCGGTCAGGTTTGTACCATTTACCTCAAATTCTACTGAAGCGCTTGTCCAAAACAAATTCATCAAAGCCATCATCATTCTTGGGAAAACTTCCATGAGGAGACATGTCCTTTTCCAGCTTTAATGTAACTACCTTCTTTGACATTTTCTGTGTCTCTCTCATTTTCAACATCTCTGCTTCGTTCCTTTCCCTTTTCCTTTTGTTTTTCTGAGTCTCAGATGCCTGTTTCTTGATCCTTTTTTCTTTCCGTGAGATCTTCTGGGAAACTCCACGCGCACACTCGGGAGCCCTTCTCTTTCTTTTTCTCACGTTTCTTCTCTGTGTTCTTATCTTCAGTGATCTTCTCGTCTTTCTTCTTCTCTGCTCTGGGCTGGACTCTTCTACTATTTGAGCTTGACTCCTCATCCTTGACGTTTGTCTGACCTGTGGTGTACCTAATTTCACAACCTTGGGTGGCGTCGTCATAGCAGACACGAGGCCACCACGCTGGAATCGTCACACAATGTCTTCTAAAGGTTCCTCCTCAGACAGAAACCACCCAGTGCAATACTATGGACTGGCAATGGCTATGAAATTGGGGAAAACCAGCACTCTGTAACTGGAGTATCTCTGCACAGGGAAAACTCTTCAAATTGCTCTATAACTCTCAGAAATCGCAAAAGTAACCCTTCTATTTGAATGATGTGTGTATTTATAACAAAGGTGATAATCTCTGAAGCAACGTTCATTTAGGCTAGACCTATCGGCGACATTTATTGCATAGATAAGATAACATCCGTCATCCTGATCCTCATTAATTGCTAAAAATCCGATCAAATTTCCTTCGAAAATTGTGCACATGCGCCGGTCTCGACCAAGATTTACCAAATCTGGGAAAATAATTGGACTGTTTCCAGATCTAGGGCAACGTATACCGGTCATATTTTCATTAACTGCTTGTCAAAAGGCGAAGCGACTGGCCCTCTGTCCCTTTTCAAAATCGTTGACGTGACACGGTGAGCATCGCCTTGCTGCGATGTCACACCGCATCGTCCTGAACTAAAATGTTAGCATAAAACTCTGCAACGCTCAAAAAATCCACAAGCATCCTATGACTTGCGCAAAACAAACTTTTTGGATCATTCATTTTTTTTTAAAGTGTAGACTAGGTAGGAGTGCGATGCCTCCTTGCAACTACACTGGACATCTGCACCGCGCATAAACTGTCTGAGTTAGGGCTGGGAGGTCGAGTGGCTATCACTATAAATCTTAAGCCTACTGCCATTAATCAAAGTAGGAAGAAGCTCCCCATTCAGTTTGCTGAGCTGAACGGCACCTCCTGCTGTAACTTGCTGAATCTAATATGGCCCTAACCAATGCATTTTGAACTTCCCTGGAAACTTAACAAACTTGTTGTCCTAAAGGAGCACTAGGTCTCCTATCTGAAAAATCTTGCTCTTGATGTGCCTGTCATGCCAAACTTTTTCTCGTGCCTTCTGTACTTTCTGATGAAATCCTGCGATGAATCTGTCTTCTTCTAAGGCAAGCAGCTGCGCTAGCCTTTCATTCATCGTATCTGTATCAGCTATCTCGGTAATTTGAGCAACTCTTAAACTGGGAATAATATATTCCATAGGCATAACAGCCTCTTATCCATACACCAAGCTGAAAGGTGTGTGTCCTGTGAGTTTCTTGCATGTAGTCCTATAAGCCCATAATACAGCATTAACCCTGAGATCCCAATCATCTCTTTTGCTGTTACAGATCTTAGTAAGAGAATTTTCTAGAATCTTGTTAAAGGCCTCCACTGTACCATTAGCTTGTGGGTGGTAGGGAGTGCTCTTATGGTGTTGTATCTGAAATTCCTCCGTCAAGGCCTGAATAGTGCGATTCAGAAAGTGTGTGCCTTGATCACTCATCAAAATTACTGGACATCCAAATCTACTTATGATGTTTTCAAAAATGAACTGTGCAACTGTAGCAGCATCATAATTCCTTACTGCTTTGGCCTCTGCCCACCTGGTGAGGTATTATGTTCCTGTGATGATGTATCTCGCACCAGTTCGTTTCCCTGGTGGGTTGATAAGACCCACGAAATCTATAGCCCACTTGTCAAATGCTCGCAGTGTAATCTGTGGTCGCAGCGGCATTTCATCTCTCTGTGAAGGTTTTCCTACCCTCTAGCAGATATCGCAGCATATGCAAAACTCCTTAGTGTCTTTATGCAAAGTAGGCCACCATAATCCTGCGGCCAGAATTTTCTGCACAGTCGGCTTTCCTGCGAAATGACCTCCTGCGGTACCTGAATGTGCTCCCCTGATAATGGCCTCTTTCTCGTGCGACATCACGCATCTGCGCAGGAATTCATCTGGACCTAACTTATATAAATGTCCGGTGATCAAAGTGAAGTCTGCTACTTTAACAACTGTCTGTTTCTTTTGCTGCTTAGTAAACTCAACTGGTGCGCACCCTGTAGTGAGAAAGTGAATGATATCTGCGTAATACTCATCTGCGATCTGGATAGAAAATAATTGTGCATCTGGCAAATTATCCTCTAAATTACTTGGTTCTTCTCCTGAATCTATTCGCGATAGATGATCAGGTCCGGCATTCAATCTCCCTGGTTTTACAATAATTTCGAAATCATACTCCTGAAATAGGAGTAACCATCTGCAGATCCTTCCTCCTAACACTGGCTTATTGACCAAGTACTTTAAAGTGGAATGGTCAGTGAACATATTGAATGGGGCACCCAACAGGTAGTGCCTGAACTTCTATAGAGCATACACCATAGCTAATCCTTCTCTTTCTGTAGTGGTGTAGTTCTTTTCTGTGGTAGATAACTTTCTGCTTGAGTATGCGATAGGGTGATCGATACCTCCTTCTCCTGGTTGTGTTAAGACAATCCCCAGTGTGATGCCCAATGCATCCACATGTACATTAAATGGCTTGTCCCAATCTGGAAATACTAAGATGGGTGTTGTAACCATATTCTCTTTAAGAGTGTCTAAACTTTGCTGGCATTCCTCATTCCATAGGAATTTAACGTCTTTGTTTAACAGCTTTTCCATAGGTGCTATGATATTTGCATAACCCTTGATGAATTTTCTATAGTACCCAGTATGACCAAGCACTGTCCCTAATTGCTTGACTGAGTTGGGTGCTAGAAGATTTACAATGATGGCAATCTTTGCAGGATCTACCATCAAGCCTTGTCTACAAACAATATGACCCAATAAAATACCAAATGGTGCACAGAATATACATTTCTTCAAGTTAAGAGAAATCTGATATTGCCTACATTTCTCTAACATGAGCCTTAAATATCCTATATGCTTGCTGATTAATCCAAATATAGTCCAATCATCAAAATATACTTCTAAGAATTTATAGATGTATTCCTTAAAGACAGCAACTACTACTCTCGAAAAAATAGCTGGTGCATTTTTAAGACCAAAGGGCATTACCATATACTGGAATGAGCCCCATTCTGTCACAAAGGTGGTCTTATGTCAATCCTCTGGATGGATTCTTATCTAGTGATAGCCTGAAAAGCCATCAGTGAAGGAGTAGACCTCCTGTCCTCCCACATTGTCTAAAACTTCATCAGTAAAAGGTGTCGGAAATGGGTCATGAAGCGATGCGTCGTTGAGTTTGCGCAAATCGACACAAATCCTGATTTCTCCTTTAGTTTTCTTTTCCTGCACGACCATGGGACTAACCCATTCGCTCTCTTCCATAGGCTCAATGATGCCTGCTGCTAGCATCTTATCAATCTCATCCTTAACTTTTTCTTTATAACACGGATTTAATCTATATGGATGTTACTTAACTAGCCTAGCATCCTCTTTCAAAGGTATCCGCATGACTCCCAAATCTCCTACTATCCCCTTCATCTCTGTAAACTTAGTGGGAAATAAGTCCTGATAGTCATGTAACAGATCTGCGATGTGTCCTACCATTTCATCATCCCAATAGTCTCCAATAGAGGCAAACTTTGGTTCTGTTTCTGTGCCAATATTAATATTTTTAATCTTAATAGTCTCTGTAATAGTTGGAATCTCTAGCTTCGGTCCATCAACTTCGCGAGTCCCTTATGAATCTGGAATGTTGATACTGCAAGGATTCTCATCTTCATCGCCTGACTCTTCTGTGAAGTTGTAACACTCTAGCGCATGTTCTAACTGGATGGTCCAATCAGGTTGAGCAGACTCTGATAGGGTACATTCATCAAATATCTTAATCTTTATAATATCTAGAGCCTGATCAATGCTTGGATACTCAGATTCAAAAGCGAAAGTGAGTTCAAAGCTGTCTATCATAACTGGCCATGTAGTCGTTCCTCTGCGCAACTCTGTCTTAGTGTACCAGTTCCTTGGGACTGTGTCTAAAGTGTGAATGAATAGGTGAACCCATTCATCCTCGGGAATTTTCGACCAATTCTGTTCACAACTCTTAATATGTGACCTGGGGTCACTTTCTCCGGTATATTTCTACTGGAACCGCTCCTTGTCATTAGAGAATCTGATCGCCATCAATCTCTTGAAATCATCCCATGATGCGATATGTTCTTTATGTGCATGCCACCATCTTGCAGGTGTGGCTCTTACTGCAAGGTCAATAACTGACATCCTCTGCTCATGAGGAATTTCCTGCTCAAACTCCCGTAAAAAGTCATTGACATCCACTAAGCCATCAAACGACGGAGTATCCTTAATCTCTATTCCAATCCATCGTAGTGACTTAGTCATAATCGCACATCTATGAGCTGAGACTTCATAAAGTCTATTCTGCCAATTTTCTAGACCAACATCCGAATCCGATGCGCATGAGTTGTCGCACCGCCAACTAATGTTTCCTTTTGCGGTGGGATTGATGTAATCACTCTGGTTAGCAGTCATCTAATAGAGGTTTTCCATATTACGCACCTCTTCCTCTGCTCTGATAGGTTCAATATATCTAGGACCCTGAAAAGGATCCAATGGTGCGATGACCCGAATCTGATTATCCTCAAAGGTCATCTGTCTTTTCTTCAAATCGATAACAACCATGTTATCAATTGCCCAATAAATACCTAATAAAGCTGGGTACGGTCTACTATCACCAATGATTTCTATGACTTCAACATCTGCAAAGCTGCGAACTTCGTCAATATCAACTTGTACGTGCGGTAATCGACCCAGTGGTGATACCCTCTGCTGATTGTCTAAGCGCAGATGGATAGGTGATCTGGCTAACTTAGGGCTACCCATCTGTTCCCATGTCTGCTTAGTCAGAACATTTACTTATGATCCTAAATCTAGGATTACCTCATCCATTTCAAATTCTCCAATTTGTGCTGTGAGTCTCATTTCTCTTCCTGTTCTTGTATGTATGGCCCATAATATTATGAATAGCACACTGCGCACTGCTCACAGAAGAAGGCTGTTGATACTGATCTATGAGGCGCTGAAGCTCTCCGATAGCTTTCTCATTTCTTATGAGTTTCAAGCAACTCCGCAGGAAGGATTGTACACTTCCTGTCAACTTGTCCTCTTTGCACCTTCCCGATGTGGTAGCCTGCGATATCTGCACAGGACTAACGCCACAAGGTGTTTGCTGCGGTACGCCCCTACAAGGCAATGTCTGCGATCCTGATGGTGTAGGGTCAGTAAAGAAAGTTTTAGCTTGCTGAAACATTTCTTTGTTCTTCTGCAGGTCAAGTGGTGTTGATTTAGTAGTGGCTTTATGCACCCACTCCGGACCTGTACTCTTTTCGGCATCCTGCGATGTTCTACTAGTAGAAGCACCACTGCAAGTCACAATATTGACTCTTGGTTTTGGTTCTTTCTGCTCAGCAGCAATAAGCTGAATATTCTGGTGTACTGCTAGCTTAGGATCCCTAATATTGGCTATCAAGATAGGACATTCTTCTATAGTATGATCATAGGACCTGCAATACTTACATGTCGTAGTAGGGTTCTGACAATCCCTAGCATAATGTCCTATAGCTCCACAGTTGTAACAAGTAATCAGTCCACGACCACAGCCAAAGCCTCCACCACGGCTTCGTCCTCTGAATCCTCCACCACTGCCATCACGAGCCGGTTCATGCTGTGGTCCTGCTGCTGGACCTAGTGTTTCTGACTGGACTCTGTAGAAGTCATGTTTTCTCTCTACCATGAGGTCATAAGCTCTGCAGTTATTTTCATCATGTCCTACTGACTTACAGAAGTTACAATATAAATCATTGGGAGTTTGTACATACTCCTGAAGTAAAGGGCATTCCTGTGGTCTATGTCCTCTTGTTCTGCAGAGTTCACACCATGGCCCTTGATTCTGTACTAAGGGGTTAGGAGCCCCACTTGCTAAATACTCAACAAATAGTGGACAATTATCTTTTGTATGGCCCTGTCCTTTACATTTTGTGCACCATAATTCTTGTGCAACCTCTTTTCCTTTCTTAATCTCATGTAGCTGTAACGTGAGATTGGCTAACTGGTTCTGCAAGTTTGTCATACCTGTACTAGTCTCAGCTAGAGGTGAAGCCTCTAGTTTCATTGCCATCTCTAATGCTTCATCCTGTGTATGGAGTCTCTATTGCATTAGTGGAAGTCTGATATGAGGGAGCAGTGCTGTGATGAACCATTCCTTATGTTGCTCCGGCGCAAACTCAAAGCTAACTTGGTCTATAAGGGCTTTAAATTTCTGATCAAAGTCCCATACTAACTTTGTGGGTAACTGTTTGATGTCTTTAAGCTCTGTAATACATTGTGACTCGGACTTGGGTTTCTTAAATTCTTTGATCATCGCGGTCCTGACCTAGACGAGCGTTCTGGGCTGCGCTGATGTATACTTCATATACCATGTTAAGGATCTTTCTCTAAGTGTAGTGGCCAATTGGACAAGTTTAGTATTATCATCTTGGATCTGTTTAATGGTCCATACAACTTCACATAGGAACCAATGTTGTTCCGGGTCTTCTGCCCCTGTACCCTTAAAGGTAGGTAACTTCATGTCATCCCCCATTCTGTTTCTACGTGGTGGATTCTGATTTGCTGTATTACTACCACTCGGCGGTGTATATGTAGGTGATGTAGAGGTAGTATGTACTGTATGTGAACTACTAGATGGAGTTCCTGCGGGATTATTCTGAGTCTCGGTTGTTTTCTGTGGGGTGTAAGGGTGGTAAGGGATACCCCCTAATTTTATTTCTTTATTACTCTGACTCTGTTCTCTAGTATTATCTAAACTGTCTTCAAAGAAGGAAGATCTAAAATCTACTTTATATCTTTTACCGCTACGTGTACATCCAATTTCTTTAGAATCACTTTCAAACTCTTGTGACATTACACTTACTTAACTTATTCATCTGAGAATATATCCAGTGCTCCTTTTTCATGTAATAACATCTTAAGGGACAAAGTTAAAGAGTTCAATTACTTACCGCGATATCCTTTGAAGAAGTACCTTTCTGCTTCGCTAAAACTCTTTCTTTGATCAACTGCAAACTCTGTAATGAATCCTTCTAGCAAACTCGCAAGCCAGAAGTCTACTGCCCGTGAAATGGGATTATCTACGCTCTTCACGGTGTGAATCATCTCCGGTGTCCAAACAGTGTTCCTTTTCTTCTTGAATATATGCTTATCATTCAACTTTGATAACCAATCGTACAACTCATTTGCATAGGTCGCAAAAAATATCTCATGCAGGTCTGTGAAGATATGTTTTTGTAACCAGTCCTCTGTACTCAGCCTAGGACTCTTGTTTTCTATCACAGCAAATTCTCTTTCCTTAGACTCAACCCACTGGTTAAGTTCTTCTTTAGTAGGATGCCAACAGAACATTAGCTCTTCAATTTTTTCAAAACCGGCAACGAAACCATTTGTTCGTTATGACTGGGTAGACCCGCGTTTACTTTATTGTACCAGCAAAACCCCTAGCTCACTGGCCCTTTTGGCAACAGACCGTAGAATGGCCTAAAGTCTCACCCGAAGTGATCTTGGATGGGTTGGCTGAAGAATCAGGTTTCCTCAACTAGGTTCTGTAGCATCCTAGTGCCGATCATCTCTTCCAGCCAGCGGGATCTCTCAATAATGTGATGTTTCTCTATCTCTAGCTGGGTCTGATAGGGAGTTGACTCTTATCGTATCGCAGCTTCTAAGACAATGCGCAAACGTTTTACTCTACTCGCCTCTTTACCTGCAATATCTCACACCACAGCTCCTCCGACGGTGCAATATCGCCTTTCTATACCGCGATAGTTCTATAGGAAGACTCAATATGAATCTCACGGTCCAAAGGCTTTCTCTCTAGGTATAATGGTTCAGTTAACCTTCTTCAGGGTGTTAGACAACTTCACTTAAGCCTCTACAGTCTAACTCGCTTAACATCAACTATACTCAACTTGCTGAACTCATATACGGAAGTCACTTAACACTGTAACTGTTAACTGTCGTGAATCAAGCACTGATAGACTCTTATACAAACTACTTGATACATCCAACTCACGATTGACCTTCTATGTTACTGTAAACTAAAGGATAGCATACATTCACTCAATAACCGATAAGCAAAGTTCATGTAACAGATAACATATAGCAAATAAGTAAAGCACAATCACATAACACAGTCGCACAACACACGGATTTTACTTGGTTCACTTCCATGGGGGGGAAGCTATGTCCACGGGAACTGGTTTTTATATTATATCTTGAGAGAGTAAACACAGTTCCGCTGCAACCTATTATGCAGCTTGAGATCTTCTGGGAAACTCCGCGCACACAGTCGGGAGCCCTTCTCTCTTAGATCTCTTCTCCTTCTATATTGCCTTCTTACAATATACTCTTTCCTCTCTCTCTCTCAATCCCTACGGATTGTTCAATCCCTGCAGATTGTTACATTCATGCTCTGGGAGCCAGCTACTGGTTATAGTAAGATAACTACAGACTGAATAACAGAACCAGAGCTCGACTCTTCCTTAATGTCTACTGCCTACGAGCTAACAAACTAACTGACTGGCTAATTGTCTATCTGAATGTCTTGCTAGCTAACCTTTCACAATACAAAATACATGCTTAAATAGGTGGCCCAAAGGTATCACCCTAATACAAAACTGTGGGCCTATCCCAACAGTAACCCAAAAACCCTAACTATGACAGTCGGCCTATCTGTACTTTGAACTGCCGCTTTTCGTCACACCACAGCTTTCTGTAGTCTTCCATGCTTCTCAGCGCTGATCGTGGGTATGGGCGCCGCTTCCTCGGTCGCTCCCCTTCTGTCCTTTGTCTTCAATACCTCGGCCCATTGCTCCTTTTCCACTTATGAGGCTAGCTGAGCCCTCCTGTCTTCGCCGCTGCCTTAAGTGCAGTGGTTGAGCTCTCTCTTCTCAGCCGCTGCCTTAAGTGTAGTGGTTGATCTCTCTCTTCTCGGTCGCTTCAGGTATTGTTTCCTTTGACTTTCTTGTTCCGATATAATAGCTTTTCCTGTAGCTGCAGGGCCCTGCTCCAACAACTATTCTAAAAGTGGACTTAACCAAACATTTTGATAGGTTTGATTGGGGATTCTTACGGCTCATTTTTCTCCATATTGGTTTGGAAAGAGTTACAGTAGCTTGGATCATGGGATGTATCAGCTCTGCAAATTTTTCTGTTTTGCTAAATGGTAGCCCCTCCCCTTTCTTCATAAGCTCCATGGGTCTTCATCAAGGTTGTCCTTTGTCTCGTTGGATTTTTTGTTAGTTATGGACAGAATGAGATTGCTTATCCTCAAAGCTTGACTAGATGGTAGATTGACAAGTATAAAAACCTCTAATGCAATTCGTATTACACATCTTTTATTTGTTGACGACGTCCTCCTTCTTGAAAAAGGAACTCTCTTTGAATGGCAGGTTTTTAAAGAGTGTCTAAATTTTTTCTCAAAGGCCACGGGTATGGTGGTGAATGCAAAAAATTCTTCTTTTTTGGTTGTTGGGTTGGACAATGATGTGGAAAGAAAATTGAGACAAATTTTCCATTTTGATTTACATAGCCTTGATACAGGAATAGAGTATCTCGGTTTCTTTTTAAAACAAAATTGCTATCTCAATTCGGACTAGTTTTGGCTTCTCCAGAAAGTTGAAAAAAGAATATCCCATAGGAGTCTTCGTTGGCTTTCATGGGGAGGTAGGGTGGTCCTTATTAAAAGTGTCCTAGACAATGTTCTTGCTTATTGGATGACTGTGGCAAAGATTGGAAAATCCATTATTCAAAATATCTAAAAATGTTGTTTCCGCTTTTCATGGGTTGGGAAAAACACAAACATAAAAATCCACCTTGCCATTTGGGAATCCCTTGCTCGTCCAAATGTCCATGGAGGTTGGGGTATTGCAAATATTTTTGACATTAGAACTTCCCTTGCAGTAAGAGCCTCTGGCGATGCCTTTTCAGATCTGGGATTTGGTCTATGGTCATAAAGGAAAAGTACATCTTACCTAGCACCATTGTTGTTTGGCTTCAATCTTATTCCTACATAAAGATGGGTTCAAATGACTAGTTGTGCCTTATTGGTTATGTTCATCTTTTAAAGATCTGGATAGCTTGGAGACCTTGGAATGGATTTCAAATCCTCGTAGGAGTGGATTCGGTTTTGGGAGTTACTTCTTCCTTTTTGTCACCTCAACTCATTTTAGAACTTAGATCTTTGGGCATCACCTTACATGCTCAGATATTTAAGTGGGATAATTGCGATGGATTCTCAAATTATTGGAATATACGATGGAGATATGTATTCTTGATATCTATCATGTTGAATGGTCCTCTTACACTCACAATATACTCAAAGTAGGTATCCACCTATCAAATGAGGACGATTCTATCCTTTGGCCCTGGGGTTCTGATAGTGGTATTTTGGATGCAAATGGAGCATATCTAGCACAAGTGGAGCAAAAAAAAAGATTCGAAGAAATGGTGGCAAAAGAGACTTTGGGATTGGAATTGCCCTTTAAAAATTTTATGTTTCTATTGGTTGGCATTGAAAAAATAAAATTCTCACTGTGGAGAATTTATTAAAAAAAGGGTGGTTTCGATAGAGAATTTGCAGTCTATGTCGTAGCTCTAAGGAAACCCATGACCACATTTTCTGCACTTGTGTTGTTACATGAGCTGTCTAGTCCAACCTTTATAGATTATTCAATACAAAAAAAATTGGGGACAGATCTCCTTTGACCATAGTCTGGAATCATGGATCGTGGATGGGCCTGAACTTGCATGCCTTCCAATCTATGTTTGTTAGGTGATTTGGTTCCACAGAAACTCTGTCATATTTGAACACTCGCAAGTTAGTCCTTATTGTTGGTCACCATTTTTTAAGTTTATTTTGTCATAAGTTTCAATGTTTTTTCTTCATTTACCATCCATATCCTTCATATTTTATCCATACTTCCTTCAAACATGATTATATCAGGTATAATTGTCACTTCTTTTCATGAATTGAATTCTTGCATTTTTTAAAGCATTAAAATTAATTTTTAACATAAATTACAAGATTTTACAACTTCTTGTAATTGCTCCTAGCTTTACATACTTGTAAGATAGTTGGGTGTGATCTGATACATGTGGAAGATTCCATGATATCCAAGGATGGATGAATATCTATCAGCTTCACGAAATTATCTACGCATGTGTCTTGTCAACGCTAGTCAAACCACGTCATCTGTACTGGAAAAACCTTGTTTTCTAGCATAAAATCTGGCAGTTTTGAAATTTCGTGGGGATTTTCCCATTTTTGTGGATATAAAAGATGAATTTGACCATCTGAGAGGAAATACAAGATCTCATACTCAGATTAAGAGCATTTTTAGCATTTCTGGTTATAAACTTTTTGTATAAATACTTAAAAGCATGCATAGTTAAACAACTTCAGAATTGGGAATTTGTATTTTGAAACTTAATAGAATTTGCAGACCTTTGAATCATTATTCGATTGGTCTTATGTCGTGATGTTGTAGTATTTGATCGGTAGTTAACATAGTATATAAGATCTTATTTTAATAAAGTGCACACGTGAAGCATCGTAGGGTCCCCTTTTCCAAGCCTGTGCATTTCTTCTTGTCCCATAATTTTCTTTGATATGAGTTGAATAATTATTTCCTGTAGTTTTCCATTGAATTCATGTTATGAGTTGAATCTTTATTTTCTGTAGTTTGCCATTAAATTCATATTGTTACAGTATTGTTCCAAATTAAGTTTTAATTTGAACATGTACTAGTTTAGTGATTTTTCTAGGACTTACATCTTGTTATTGCAACATTAGCATATATATTGTGAGTAAATTTCTTGGAAAAGAATTCAATATATAATTTTGTATTTAACAATAGAATGCTATAGTTTTTCATACTTCTTAAATATCTCAGACTTAAAATAATTGATGACTATTAAAGAATCTAATGAAATCTCTTCTTGTAAGGGAGTTTAGTATTTCTTAATATTATAAGTGTTCAATCCATCTTCGAATTATTTATTAAAAACTAAGTTTAGATATGAAACCATATATTTTGGATGTGCTTCTAAGTTTACAAATACCAGATTGCCAAATAAACTTACATTCCCTAGTTTGCATCTGTAGATTAGGCTAACATTTTTGGTGTCATTGTCGGGGAAGCACATTTAGAAATAAACTAAGGAAAATTCATAGGTAAGTTTTTTTTTTAAATATATATAAACACAGAATTTAGTTTTAATTTTAGTTATGTTTTATTTATGTCTAGACAAAGAGATGATGAAGTTAGATTCTTTAAACAAAACCCCTCAAAAACTAATCAAACATCACTAGGAGCAGGGACATCTACATTTGAGAAAAAAGAACTCACTACACCAACTACTCGAAAAGTCACTTTGGAAGAAATAGAAGAAAAACAACGTTCATGGAAAAAGGTTAACTCTCATTGATAGACAAATCTTGTTGGCTCACGAAGTAAAAATAAAACAAATATAAGTAGCAACACCTTCTCCACAACCTATCCTTGAAAATTTTGAAAAAGTACCCTCCATCCAAAATTGAAAAATCAAGAGAGGAATTAGAAAATACTTTTGAGAATCAAGAAACTTTAATTGAGGAACTTTTGGAATCTAGGATGGTTGAAGAAGAAGCCTCCGATATCCCAAGAAGAGTACCAACTGCAGAACAACATAGAGAGTGAGACAGACAAAGGGAAGAGGAAAGAAGAAGAAGAGAAAGAGAAAATGAATCCAATAGAAGAGAAGATGAAAGAATCGGAAGAATAGCTGAATAAAAAGAAACTAGTTTCAAATTTCCAATCTTAGATACTAGTGCCATTCTAGGAGAAGAGGTAAAAATGAAAAATATTCCACCATCTGTTCTACCTAACTTTTATGGTATGGCTTCTAAAGATCCAGATTCATTCTTGTTTGAATTTGACATTTTACATCATACCTATGCATATACTAATGATACACATAATCTTTGTCTCTTTCTTGCTACTATTAAGGTAGATTCACTAAAATGGTTCATGGGACTAGGAGAACATACTATAACCAATTGGGACATCATCAGAAAAAAAATCCATGATACTAAGAAGTATCAAGCATATTGTAAAACTAAATATTCAAAGGATGAAATTTTCAGGATGTCTTAGGAAGAGGATGAAAGTTTACAAGAATATCTTGAAAGATTTCTATATAACTTGCAAAAATCTAAACACAATTCTCTAACTCCTGATATCACCCAAACAATCTTCCTAAACGGTATACGAGATGAATATATTGATGTTCTTAATGTAATGGGAAAATGAGATATTTCTTACTTACCATTTGATGAAATTGCAGAACTATGTCAAAAACACTCAAGAGGCAGGGAAAGAACTGGAAAATATATATGTTATTTCTAAAATTGCCAAATCAACTACTAGAAGTATAACAAGAGATGAATTTGGAAATTTATTGGAAGATTTTAAAACTAATCTTTTAAGTACATTAGGGACACATGTTGAAACATTAAAAACTAGAAAAAGACAAGAAGAACATGACCAACTATTATCAATTTTTTGTCCCAAATGTAGGAAAAAGCATCCATTGAAAGATTGTCCTCTAAATAGTATTCAAATTTGTGGACTTTGTATAGAGAATCATAGCACTAATGATTTTCCTAGTTTGAAGGAATTACGAGTAGCTCAAATGGAAGAATGTCAAGGAATGAAATCTCTTTACTATTTAGCACCAAAAAGAACCTAGTAACCACCTTTTTCAGGTATGTCTCAAAATGCTACACAACATTTTTCTCAAAATGATCAATATCCTGTTCAAAATTCATGGAATGCTCTTATGCCTTGGAAAACTTGGATTCCTCAGCAAACTCAAACCAACCTTCTCAAGTTTGGCAAGGATATTCTTATGGGAATCAAACATACAAACAAACCTACCAATAGCCATACCAACAACCCTATCTACAGTCATACCAACAACCATATACTCAACAATCTTTTCCATATCAACAATTTCAACAAAATCAACCACAAAATTCATTTTCTCAACAACCATTACCTGCTCAACAACTAACCCAACCTCAACAACTCCAGTTATCATCTAGAAAACCTCCACCCAAACCAACTCAATTACCATCCCAGCCAGTGGAAAACCCTAATAAAAAAGTGGAAAAAACTATGTATAACATTGATAAAGGAACATCATTTCCTACTTACTCAATCCTTCCTATTAAAAACATCCACTTAAGGTCTGGAAACGTTTTACAAAAGGATTCTCTTGTTGTTATAGAAGAACAAGTAGAAGAAGAGAAGATTCCTAAAAAATATAACACAGGAAATTTACAAATAGACAATCAGATTCAGAAGAGTAAGACAATGATAACCCAAACACCTCGTTTTCCAAAAAGGTTAATTAGGGAAAAATTAACAATATCTCTTCCTGAATTTGATGCTTTAGATGAATTGAAAAATGTCTATGTAAAAATTCCCTTAGTGCAAGCTATTAAAGATATTCCAATTTATACAGAGGCAGTCAAGGAATTGTGTCTAAAGAAAACTGGCAAAAGAAAGAAAGATCCACCAACAATTCATGTAATTGGAAATTTAGCAGGCTTAATGTTAAACACTATTTCAGTTGAAAAATATGTTGATCAAGGGATTCCAATGGTAACAATAACTATCAACAATTTTTTTGAATTCTAAAACATTAATTGACTTAGGTGTATCTATCAATGTGATGACATTAAAAACAATGAAATATTTGAATCTAAAAGATCTTAATCCACTAACCACTACAATTTTAGAACTAGCTGGCAGATCTAAAGTAGTGCCATAAGGGATACTTGAAGATATCATAGTCTCTTTGGATGCTTGGGAGTATCCAGTAGATTTCTTAGTTCTTCAACCAAAATTTAATCTTGGAGGACATCCATTAATTCTTGGAAGACCTTGGTTGGCCACAACTAATGCTTTCATTGGTTGTAGAACATGAAATATGGTTATTTCACATGGAAATTAAAATAAACAAATCATACTTTATCCTCCTGCTCAAACACTTTTTGTAGTAGATCAATTATCATGGCTCGATGAAACAAAACAACAACAGGAAGAAGTAATTCAACCTATTTTAATTATTAATCAAGCCTTTGATTTTAGGGAGGAAAAAAGTGAAGATTTATTAGATTATTTCATTTTTGGACCATATATCTTTGAACAATTGAGAAACATACAATATATTGTTGTAGATAAGATTTTTTAGGAGAATTGCACATTCAATCCTCTAGGATCATCATTTAATGGCATTTTTCATGTTAACTCCATAACAAATGCTCAAAGCAAAATAATTGAAATCAGCCTTGGAAAATATTTGAATATTGATGCACATCTTGAACCATCTCAGGAAGAATAATTAATTACATTATTGAATAAATATCAAAAAACATTTGCTTGGGAATTCATCGATATGCCAAAAATTCACCATGAAACATGTACTCATCATATCTACACAGATGTTGATATATGACCTTTAAGACAACCTCAATGAAGAATGAATCCAATGCTGAAAGAGATAGTTAAAGAAGAATTGCAAACAATATTAAAGGTGAGATTTATCTACCCTATCTCTAACAGTCAATGGGTTTCTTCGTTAGTTGTTGTACCTAAGAAAAATGGAAAATGGAGAATCGGTGTAGATTATAGAGAATTAAACAAAGCAATACTTAAGGATTATTTTATGTTACCATTCATAGATGTGTCATAGATCAAGTCTTGGATGCACTAGTTGGGAAAAAAATACCTTTCCTTCTTAGATAGATTCAGTGGCTATAATCAAATCAAAATAGCATTAAGATACCAGGACAAGATAAATTTCACATTCCCCTAGAGTACATATGCTTATAAGGTATTATCTTTTGGTTTATTTAACGCTCCAACTACTTTTCAAAGAGCAATTCTGGCTATTTTTGTTGATTTAATACATGAATGTGTACAAGTATACATGGATGATTTTTCTGTGTATGGAAATACGTTTGATGATTCCTTGAGGAATTTGGAAAAAATCCTAAAAAGATGCATAGAAACTAATTTGTCTTTTTAGCAATGAAAATTGTTTCATGATGTTAACTAAAGGAATAGTATTAGGTTATCGTATCTCATCATTAGGAATTACAATGGATCTTGCAAAAATACAAATCATTGTGAACTTATCATAACCAATAAACCAGAAAGATGTGAGACGTTTTCTTGGGTATGCATGCTATTATCAAATATTCATTGAAATTTTTAGTAAAATAGCCTTTCCATTATTTTGCAAAAGATGTACATTTTTATTGGGATACTAATTGTCAAACTTCCTTTTAGAAACTCAAAGAAAAACTATCATCAACACCTATCTTAAGAGGACCTAATTGGGCTTTACCATTTCACATCTCTACAGATGCATCAGATACTGCAATAGGGGCATCTTTGGTTCAAAAATAAAATCTTATGACTCATGCTATTTATTTTATTAGCAAAAATCTAACCCCTACAGAATTGAATTACACAGTCACCGAGAAATAAATGTTGGTAGTAGTGCATGTTGTAAATAAATTTCATCACTACATCACTGGTTATGAAGTCTTTATCCATTGAGATCATTTTTCCATAAGGTATCACATGAAAAAACCTATTACTAATGGCAAGATAACAAGATGGTTGTTATTGATGTAGAAATTTAATATTATTGTTCTAGAGAGACCTGGAAGGGAAAATCAAGTGGCAGATTTCTTATCTCGATTAAATAATTCTGGTGAGATTTTTCCTGTCTTGGATAATTTTCCTTATGAACACCTCTTTGCCACTTCAGTTATAACTCCATGGTATGCTGATATAGCTAATTACTTATCATTGGGAAAATTACCTCCATTTTTTTCATCAAAAGAAAAGAAACGAATAATTAAGCAAAGAGTTAGATACACATGGGTTAATGGAGATCTTCTCTATTAAGGATATGATCTCATCATTAGAAGATGTATAAGACAAGATGAGATATTAGAAATTTTAAAAGCTTGTCATGACGAATCTTGTGGTGGTCACTTTGCAGATAAAAGAACAACATACAAAATACTCAACTTGGGGTACTATTGGCCATCTCTCTTTAAAGACTCCAAGAAATATGTGAAAAGTTGTGATAGTTGTCAAAGGATGGGAAGACCTGTACCATAAGATGAAATGCCACTTAAGCCACAAGTTCTCATAGAGCCATTTTAAAAATGGGCTCTTGATTTCATCAGTCCTATTAATCCACCATTGAAAGGAAATATGTACATCTTGGTATGTACCGATTATGTTACAAAATGGGTGGAAGCCAAAGCATTACCAAGAGAAACAGAACAAGCATTAGTCAATTTTCTCTTTGAATACATATTTGTAAGATTTGGAGTTTCTAGAGAAATTGTTACTGATCAAGGAGTACAATTTACTTCTAAACTAGTACAAGATATACCAGACAAATACAAAATCAAGCATCGAAAATGAACACCCTATCATCGTCAAGCCAATGCACGGGTAGAATCTACTAATAAAACTTTGGAAGCAATTATGACCAAAACCGTTCAAATGCATAGAAAAGACTGGTCATACAAGCTTAATGAAGCTTTATGGGAATATATAATTACTTGGAAAAATACTATTGGTTTCACTCCTTATCAGCTTGTTTATGGTAAGCAAGTACTATTACCAATTGAATCTCAAATTCATATTTTCAAATTAGTAGTTGATTTAGGAATATATCTCTCTGAGGCACAAAATGAAAGGGTCATGCAGTTGAATAAATTAGATGAAATAAGACAAGTAGCAGTAGAACAAACCATTTTGGTACAACAACAGAGAGCACAATGGCATGATAAAGTCATCAAGAAGAAACAATTCAAAGAGGGTGATTGGGCCTTATTATTTGATTCAAAATTCAAAAAAATTAAAGCTAAATTTACAACTCATTGGATTGGTCCATATGATATTTCAGAGGTGTATGATAATGGCTCAATCAAACTTCAAACAATAGATGATGAAGCAATCTCATTTATAGTCAATGGACATAGGTTAAAGATTTACAACAAATCAGTAAACAGAGAAGATTTTCTGCAACAAATATTTCAGCTGCATGAGATGGAAGAGATGGAAGTGTTTGACAAATACATTTATGTGTCTCCTTTGCATTCTTCTTAAAAAATGTAAATAATATAAAAAATTATTAAAGAAAAAGAAAAAGGAAAAAAAAGGAAAACACAAAAAAAGAAAAAAGAAAAAAGAAAAAAAGGGGTTTAGTTGTGAAAATCCATGAAACCGGCACAACATAAACCAGAATTCTCATTGAAAAACCAAGTAACATTCGCGGATGAGAATTCTTAAAATATTTATATATATCTTTTTCATTCAATTTCCAACTAATGAGTATCTTTTTGTACATAACAAGTTTGTTTTTCCAGTAAATAAATAAATTTTATGTGGAAAAGACTTGAGAACAAGATAATAAATAAGGCTAGGAGGAAGGCATTGAAGAAGTCAAAATTTTGAGTTTTCTTGAAAAACATTTTCTTTTGACAACATTTTACTGAAGAAGTATATCAAGGCCATTGAAGTAGTCAAGTAGAGGGACCTGAATAAAAAAATAAAAATAAATAAAAAAATATCAAAGTCAATAAAGAAGTCAAGCAGAGGGACCTAAAGGGTACAAGCAGATGGACCTGAGAAGAGGTTTGTCACAAATTTAAAAACCTTTTGAAGATCATAGCAAGAGCAGTAAATGGTTTTAATATTTTTGCAGCATCACTCCAATCTAAGCTAGTAGAATAAGGCAGTATGACAAGCACAATAAAAGGAGCAACAAATAAATCAATAAGAATTTTCTTTTAATGTTTTAATTTTTTTTGCATAAATTCTTCATTTTAAAGTTGTGACAAAAGTACCTATTATCCTCACAACCCCCTGGACTATTTCATTCATTCCGTTGTCCTAAAACATCAAAAACAATGATCAAAGGAGAGTGTTTTGGTTACAAGAAATATTTTTGAATCTCAGCCTTATTGCTGCAACTTCATACATACTAAAAATTGAGTCATTTTTTAATGATAAGTAGAGGTTATAAGGAGGGGTTCTTTGAACATGATAAGAAGATTTTTTTTGTTGCTCTTATGACTTTAACCTAAGGAGTTTCACAAGTAGAGTCTAAGCTGGACATATGCATGGGGAGTTATAAGTTAAAAATTGCATAAAGTATAAAATGGGCATATTTTTTAATCATAAATAAAATTATGGTGAAATGTGATGTGATTGAAGGAATAATGATGAAAAAAGAAGGAATGGAAATTCATAAGTAGCATGCAACCATCCTCAGTAATCATTTCTGCTTCCATGAATTTTTCTAAGTATGGAGTTGATGGGTAGGAATGGACTAATTCTCCTATCGCAAGTGTAATTGAAGATCACAAGATTTCAATGCATTTTGGCCAGAACGAAATCTCCACTCCTACTCTGTTGAAAGGCATGAATTTTACAAAGAGAATTGGTATTTCCAGCATGCTTACCTTCATAAAGTTCTTTAGAGACGTTGTTGTTTATCCCTGAGATTCGAACCTATGCTACTAAGTTGATCACTCCTGCGTAGAAGACATTGGAAAAACAATTAGTATGTTGACCATTTCATTTGTTAACATACAAACTTCATCTTTATGATAAGACAAAACTGAAGTTGTTAAAATGGAGAGATACACGGGATTAGGGTGCACAAATTTTGGATAGAGGAATGTGTGCAGGCAGGAGTCGTCTGATGAAAGGTAAGTAAACAATTGTTATTCATTACAACTAGCACCGAATTTGACTTCCAGAGGAACATTCTGATAAATAATAAAATCATTATTGGCAGAGAATTGATAAAAAAACAGAGTCAAGGTTCAACAGAGACACAATAGGAGTTATTTTTTTTAAATTGGGTTGACAGGTACACGTTTTCATAAAAATTCATGGTGGTTACAAAGAAATTTTTCATTTCTTCTTCACCTCTTGATTTGAAGAAAGAATAACATTTCTTGTTTCTTTTTTAACATAATTTCTTTTGTTGAAACACACAAAATTCGAAACATAGCAAGATATTTTTGAAAAAGACTAAAGTTTTGCTTGAATAAATAGAAGGTTTTCTTGAAATTAAAAAAAATGGTCTATAGGTTTGAACCAAAAAGGTTTGATTCATCCACAGCTCATAAAGATTGTTTGGATACTTTTGAAAAGAACTAGTGGATTTCTTTCTTTGAAAAATTTGATAGATATTGTGAAAAAATTGGTCTAGAATTTGTTTGTTCATTTGATGGTGAGAGGGCTACAGTGGGTAACTTCACCATCAGACTTTTTGAAGACATTGTTGCAAAAATCACTAGGTTATCTCAACAGGGAGAAGGTTACTTTAAAACAAAACAATTTAAAGATAAATTATGGACACCTTTCATATCTAGATATAGAGTAGCATCAATAGATTGGAAAAAAGGAATTCCAAGAAGTTGGTTGATTCATCCATGGGATGAAATAGCTATATCATTCGTAAATTTGTTACTTGTGAAGGAAAATTCAACATTGTATCCTTATATCACATCAAGTTGATGCAACACTTAAAGAATGACTGTGAAATCAATGTGCCTTACTTTTTATTACAAATCCTTTCTAAGACGGCCAAGGTTGTTCATAAACAAGAAAGGAATAAGGATACAATTTTATACCATTATGGATTTATCAAAATTATCATCACACATGAATTACAAAAGCAAGACTTGTCATGGAAACAGTTTGTGGTTGATAATGGTTTTGAAACAATAGAAGAAGAAATAAAGGAAAAAGAAATTATGATGATAACAGATAATGAGGAGGATGTACAAAACTCCAAGGAAACAAGCTCAAAACAGCCTATGGGGAGGATAAGAAGAAGAACCATAGTGAAAATAGAAAAATGATTCCAAATAAAAGATAAAATATGCACCACATATGAGAAAAAATCAAGAAAATGCCAACAAGTGCAGAAAGGAAAGATAGCAGATTATGATGATGAATCACAACAAATTCAATATGCATATATTTAGACTTTGGAAGAGCAAGAAAAATAAGATCCAATAAGTGAAAAGGAGCAAATTAATGAAGTAATGAATAATACTTTTTCCACTTATGAACACCAAACTACTGAGGATACAAGAAAGACAAAGAATGAAGGATTTTCAACGAAAAACAAGAAGATAAGGGAGTTAAAAGGACAAGTAAAGGAATTGGAATTGATTGGAGAGAATCTTAAAAAAGAGAATGAAAGACCGAAGAAGAACAATAAGAGGATTCAAATTCAAAAAATTGTCACTGCCAAACAAACATGCAAATGGTATCGGCAAGGAAGGCATTGAAGACAAAATATGAGAAGTTAAAGGTTCTTCATACAACACGGGTCAATGTGGATACAATAGAGGTGGAAGAGGGACATTAACATCAATTTTTTTTGCATGAGGACATGCAAGATCTTCCTCTTGGGAGAGATGTTGGTCACCATTTTTTATGTTTATTTTGTCATAAATTTCCATTTTTTCCTTCAGTTACCATCCACATCCTTCATATTTTATCCATACTTCCTTCAAACCTGATTATATGAGGTATAGTTGTCACTTCTTTTCGTGGATTGAATTCTTGCAATTTTTAAAGCATTAAAATTAAATTTTAACAGAAATTACAGGATTTTACAACTTCCCTTAATTGCTACCATCTTTACATACTTGCGGGATAGCTGGGCGCGATCTGAGACATGTGGCAGATTCCCAGATGTCCAAGGATGAATGAATATATATCATCTTCACGAAATTAGCTTTGAATGTGTCTGGTCAACGCTAGTCAAACCACGTCATCTGTACTGGAAAAACCCTGTTTTCTAGCATAAAATCTGGCAATTTTGAAATTTCGTGGGGATTTTCCCATTTTTGTGGATCTAAAAGATAAATTCGACCTTCTAAGAGGAAATACATGATCTCATACTCAGATCAAGAAATTTTTTAGCATTTATGGTTATATACATTTTGTATAAATACTTCAAAACCATGCATAGTAAAACAACTTCAGAATTGGGAATTTGTATTTTGAAACTTAATAAAATGTGGAGACCTTTGAATCGTTATTCGATTGGTGTTATTTCATGATGTTGGAGTAATTGATCAGTAGTTAATAGCGTATATAAGATCTTATTTTAATCAAGTGTGCAAGTGAAGCATCAGAGGGCCCCCTTTGCCAAGCCTGCACATTTCTTCATGTCCCGTCATTTTATTTGGTAGGAGTTGAATCTTTATTTCCTGTATTTTGCCATTGAATTCATGTTATGAGTTGAATCTTTATTTCCTGTAGTTTTCCATTAAATTCATATTGTTACAGTATTGTTCCAAATTAAGTTTTTAATCTAGCATGTACCGATTTAGTAATTTTTCTAGGACTTACATCTTGTTGTTGCAGCATTAACATATATATTGTGAGTAAATTTCTTGTAAAAGAATTCAATATATAATTTTTTCTTTAAGAACAGAATGATATAGTTCTCCATATTTCTTAAATATCTCATACTTAGTATAATTGATGAATGGAATGCTGATGAATGTTAAAGAATCTAATTAAATCTCCACATGTAAGGGAGTTTAGTATTTCTTAATATTACAAGTGTTCAATCCATCTTAGAATTATTTCTTAAAAACTAAGTTTAGATATGAAACCATATAATTTGGATGTGCTTCTAAGTTTACAAATACCAGATTGGAAATTAAAATTACATGCCCTAGTTCACATCTGTAGATTAGGCCAACACTTATCATATCATTCAGAAGGCACTCAGTGATCGCAAGGAAAAGTTCCATGCTCCTTCTTCAGCTCAAAGACTTTAGTCTCATCTTGACTTCCTTATCACTTACCCTGTGGGTTATTTCTATGGAGCTGCTCAATTAAATGAAAATATTTTGGGCACAGGTATGTTCCTTCAACTCAATCCAAAGCATTGTTTTAAGCTCTGGATGGGGTGCAGTCAAGGCACAAATACTCGAAGTTAACTATTAGCTCTTGGTGGGTTACTCTTCTTTGCAAATTCCAGGGGAGTTCGAGACCTTCAAGTTTTAAGGGACTCAAAAAATTGTTCTCGATTGGGTCATCTTTAATTCAAAGTTACAAGTGGCTTTATTGAAGGGTTGGAAGCTCTGTATCAAAAGGCTTCAACAATATTTTGGTTCTTTATCCTTCCACCATATTTTCAAAGAATACAACATCACGATGAATATGCTTTCGAAGCGTGCTTGGGTAACGTTGGAAGGCATTCTTTTCTTTGAAGAATGGACTCATGAGGCTTTGATCTCCCAGGGCTCTCTTTCTTTCTATGCTCTTTGATGCTTCGGATTGGAAATGGTTCTTGTCATTAACCTCTTTCTACGGAAGTCTCTAATTTTGCCTCGATAAGCTCTCTTTTAAGAAAGGATTAAGCTATCTTTTAAGAAAGGATTAAGTTATCTTTCTAAAAAAATTTGTTAGCTAGTCATATCAGTCTGTTTATGTATATTTTTTGGAATGTGTTCAAGCTTGTTTCTCCTGAATTCGTTGAACTTATTACTTTAGAATTTTTATCAGCTCGTGTGTCGTCTAGTTTTAAGCATGTATTCCATCATCTGTCATCTCGTATGAAGTATGTTGATCGACTAAGGAATAGTTTGATTCAATCTCTAATGATATCAACTATAGTCTTTTCTTTCTGGAAATTTTTTTTTCATCTAAATAGACAATATCAATAACCATTTTACCCAAGTGAATTCAAATTAGATATAAAGGTTTCGACTAAGAAAAGATAAACTATTGAGAAATAAAAAGTTAAGATCTAAAATCTATAAAAATAGAAAAAAAATAGAAAGAACATGTAATATGTATATTAATTAATCATCAAAAGAAAATTAAGATATTATAAGGAGGTCATCAACCCTACTCTAGAAGATCAAAAGTGTCTCTCTGTTTTAACCAGTTCAAAGAAAAAAATTTAATATAGCCAAGATAAGAACGAACTCTCATGAGCTCCATAGTGAAACAAGTCATTGGACAGTTCGTAAAACACCATGGGTGGAAAGGATTTGCCATCTCTGTGAGAATTGGAACATTGAAGATGCAAATCACTTCCTCTTAGAGTGCCATGCGTACATCCACATTAGATCTCAGTTTCATAATCTTTGTTGCAATACCGACCTTCCTAGCCTTTTAACTTGTCAAAATTATAGTGAGCTCGGGACGCTTCTCACCAAGCTCTTTGAGCATAGGAATACAATTTTAAAACAAACTAATTAATTTGTTTCTTTAGGTCTGATATACCAAAGTTTGGTCTTAGTGAACGTTAACCATTATCATCATTAACTTTAGTTTTAATACATAAAATGTATAAAAATAAAACATGTAATATGTATATTTATTTAATCATCATGTCTATATTAACCTTAACTTTTAATGAACCATTAGGCCTTTGTTAAATTACTAAGAAAGGTCACAACATAAAAGTACAAAATTACAAAGTATGGCCTTAAATAATGTATTATGTAAAATCAAATTAATTTTGCCATGTAGACAATTTTTCAGTGTTCCACCAAGTTTCCGGGACGCGAGGGTGTGGGAGTGGGAAAACGCACATTGGGGACGTGTAGAGACACCCCAAAAGTTTGGGGTATTTTGGGGGACGGGGGGCGGGGAGGCGTCAAGGTCCCTAGCATAGGGGTTTGGTCTCTAAAATTATAAAAAAGAAAAAAGAAAAAAAATAAAAATATGAACCCCAACATATAAACATATCAATTCATCATCCCATCACCATTTGCATACTAGCATCCTTATGTTCCTGAAGAGTTTAGTGTAATTTAATGTAATCGTTATAGCCAAGAAAATCATATCGATGTTTGTTTCTCTTTATTTGTTTCGATTTCATTTTAAAATGACCATTTAGTGTAAAAGCCTAAAATTTAAGATGAACCATTTCTTTTTTAAGTAAACGAATTTTAAAAATCGAGGGCAGTGGGGGCCTGTCGGAGCCCCCCATTTTCAGGAGGGGGCGTGTGGGAGCCCCCCAATCCGGGAAACTCCTAGACCCACATTTCCCCAAGTTTCGCAGAAAGGGGGGCGCTGGGAAACGTTTTCCATGGAGCCCCCTAGCCCCCGGGGCGTGGGAAGCGTAGGGGGTGAGCCCTCGACCTTGGGAGGCGCGTCCCCGTGGAACACTGCAATTTTTTATACCATTTCACTTTTATCCAAGCTGCCAAGGGTTATTTCACTTTTTATCAAAGGTACCTTAAATATATTTTATATTAAAATCAATTTATGTGGACAAAATTTGATGCAGTGTTTTCACCCAAAATAAGGAAATAAAATTAGCCCCAAGGGTTAGCTCAATTGGTAAGACGTGCGTACATCCTTGAGTCCTTTGGGGTTAGGCCTTTTGCTAGGGTGGATCTTTCCATTTGAAAAAAAAGAAAAATTAAATACACAAATCCATCTTAAAAGTTATTTGACCCAACTTTTCATAGTGTATAGTATTATTATTATAATATATTAATTATAATATAATATTATTATATATTAATATTAGTTAAAGTTATTGGACTCAACTTTTTATGGTTATTATAAAATATTAATTATAATATAATATTATTATATTATATTTATAATATTAATTACTATTATATATTATTTATTAGTCACCTATTAACTAAAATATGGATGGGTATATTAGTTAAAATTTATTGTACCCAAGTTTTGACAGATTATTATAAAAATATTAATTATAATTATAATATATTATTATTAAAATTATATATTAGTTATAATATTAATTACTATTATTTTATATTATATATTGGTCATGTATACCTAAAACATGGATGGGTATTTGACTAAGTAATATTTTTGAACCTAGTTAAAGTTATTGGATCAAGTAATATTTTTCTACTAGTTAAAGTTATTGGACCCATTAATATTTTTGGACCAAGTAATATTTTTGAACCAAGTTAAAGTTATTGGACCGAGTAATATTATTATATATTAGCTATGATATTAATTATTTTTACTATAATATATTATATATGGGAGAAGTATTACCTAAAATCGGTTAGTATATTAATTTTATATTCAATATTTGAGATCGGGGGTAGACAAATTTTGAATTTTAAAGCAATTTCATTAGCTAACACATGATGACATGGAATTTGAATTAGGGTCGAAAGACCCATTTTGAGTTGAAATTTCCTTTAATATGATTGTTGGAGTTTTCTTTCTTTCAAAATTATCATCAATATGAACATAGTTTAGATTTTGTAAATTTTATGTTTTGTATTTAAGGCTTTAACTAATGATTAGTAATAAATGTTAAGAAGTATTAATCATGATTTTAATATAAACATGCAATAATAATATATTGGAGAGAGAAACGTTAATAGATTTAACTCCCTAAGTTTAAAATTTAAAGAAATGTACATACCTTACTTCTTTAGATCTAGAGAAGTGATCTCCTAAAAACACAAATTCTTAATCTTTAAACCTACTTAAAAACAAATTTATAAATCTAAACAAAGATGTAAATATAATATTTACAGTAACTTTATTTTATAATTATTTTTTTTATAATTTTATTTATTTTAAAAAAATTACCTTGTAAAATTCCATTTTTCTATTTTTAAAATATAATTTCGTTAACCTCTTGAGATTTACTCGGAAAATCCCCAAGAACAAAATAGTTTTTCATTATAACAGCGCTTTTACATGTCAAGCTAACAAAAAAGTATAATTAAATAGGGAAGTTTAAGCCCTTGATACTAAACCCTATAACACTCCAACAACCTTTGAGTTGCAAACCTAAGTATCTCCTAAGTATTATTATTATTATTATTTTTAAACAATCTTTTCCTTCTTAATAAAGAAGGTTATGTTTTCTAACCTAAATATCTTTGGCGTGGGGCTAATCTTTTTGAACTTTAGTTTTGCGTTATAGTGTTTCTTTCATTACTAGTACTTATGGCTAGATGGTTGGTTATGTCTCTAGATTTCTATCTTTGAATTAGTTGGTATTGTTATTGGGTGGAGAGGCGCTTTTTACAGTTCAAATGGGTGAGATGTGTCCCGTCTGACGTGGCACATGTAGGCTTAATGAAAATAATAATAATAATAAGTAAAAAAAAAACTTAAAACATTTTGGCTTATTACTAAAAAAATAAAACACATTTATGTAATTATATATCACATTTCAATTTAAAATTTAGTTGACTTGAAACCTAAGCAAACATAATGTTAAGAATAAAATATGTGATAGAAATAAATTCCAGAATAATAGCACCAGCCATTACAATGAAATATTACAACCAAATTTATAAGGTTTTTTTAATGCAAATACAACTAGCAAGAAACCATAGGCCACTAAAACCATGTGCCTTAAACCACTTACATCTTTACTCATTCCCAAGTCAAGGTTAACCCTAACATGTAATGTTCATTTTTAGTTATAGAGGAAAACAAGTCATTTCTGAAAAACATCTAGATAAATGTTTAAAATCTTGATTTGATGGTAAAATGTTTTTCAAATTCCAATAAATCTAGATTTTAAAATTTTATATGGATTATTTTACTCATTAATTACTCTTAATATTCATTATTAGTTTAAAAAAAAGACAAGTAAAGTAATTTTTGGAAAACTATTTGATTATATGATTAATAATGTGACTCATCTCATTCTTCTATTGGTATTTACCCTATTTTGAAATTATTTAAGCAAGTTAGTCATTTCCCTTCCAAGTAGGAATATTTATTAGACATTTTGTAAATTAAAAAGGGTTTGCACCTCAAGAGAACTTGATCCCTCTCGGTGCTTGGTAGAGCCATAGTTAAGATGGATCTATACTGATTATATTTCAATTCTATTTAATGTTTTTCAAAATTTATTTTTATATGCAAAAAGATTTACTAATGGATAGGAGAGTTGATTAAGAACAAATTTTGTTTCAAAAGTTTCAATTGAGTTGTAATTATTATGAGATGTGATTGTTCATGCAAAAGATATATGCATTGTTTAATGTTTTAAATGGACATTCACGTTTTCCATCATTTTAGAAATAACCATGACAACCCTAAATTTACATTAGATTTATAGGACCTGAAGTTTCAACGCATTTTTTTTAACCTTTTTTCATCAATGTTAACTACAAGTCTTGGATCATAATCCGTAGAAATTGTCTCCATACATGTCATGCTTCTAGTGATAACATTATTAGTAGGTTAAGTATTAACAAATGAACTTTTAACAAAATATTATGCATACCTTAATATAACATGATATATTAATAGGGTTAACATGATATATTAATAGTCACATGAGTAATTTCCATTGCTACAATTCAAAAATGATCAACAATTTTACTCCATAATCCATAAAGTGTAAAAGATAATGCTCAATAAGAAAATCTAGAGGAGTCGTGCATCAATTAGATATTTAAAAGATAATCTAGGTCACCTCGAATAATTATTAATGTGCCCTATACTATGAGAAGAAGCATAACATATTGAAAACTAAAGTTGTACATCCTTATTTGAAGCAATGACATGTGGAGAACAATAGGAACTCAAGATCCTATAGCGAGCTATCTAAATTTTAATATAAAAGGAAAGTACAAGTTTTAGTAATTATAAGGTAGTCTAGATACTAGGTGTAATCCTTCTTAACTCAAGTTTTAGCAACTATAAGGCAGTCTATAGACTAGGTGCAATCCTTCTTAACCCAAGTTATCATTTATGAAGATCAAGGTTCAACTCTTGATAGGCATGCTCCTCTTTTATATGGGTTTTTAAGTCATGTATATTAATATTGTAATATTCGACATTTGGGTTTGGTCTACCTTTGTAGGGTTGATTATATTGGCTTATGTATTTATTTGTATTTTTGTTAGTGGTATTGGTTGAAATTAATGCAATTTGAGTTGGTTTAGTACAAGTAATTTACTTGTAGCCAATATGATTGCATAGGGTGGGATCATAATATTTTGGATTTCTTATCTATAAAAAAAGTGGCATTTAAAAAAAAACAAAGTAATATTAGAAGCATGGCTCAGCAGGGAAGGAAGAAGAGGATATTTTATAGTTGTAGAAATTATTTCAATATTCCATAAGATATGTGTATTTGACTGCTATTATTCATACACATATGTTAGAAAAATGAGGGATTGAAAGGTTGAGAAAGAAAGCATAATCACATGGAAAACATTCAACATTATGTTAGTAGGGGGCACTTCCTTTTTAAATGTCTCGTTGGTATAAGAATTATGGTATTTTGAGGCTTATATTTTATCATGGACCAATCCTCACCAATAATGTGAAATAGGAGGGATGCTAATGATTTTCTAAGCTAGGGATTTATTGTCAACGATGCTTTTAACCATCGGGTTTGGTTGTAGTTGCACTTAATAGTGTCAAAGTTCTACCGGTGCCAAATGGTGTCAAAGTTCTACTAGTTCCAAGTCGTAAATATATTTAAATTCATATGTGACATTGTCACCAAAGGAGGGAGAAAGTGCGTAGGCATGCTAGAAGTTTCATCCATATATATTGAGTTAATTTGAGAGTAACATATACTTATGCAAATTTCAATAAAAACATCAATGTGCACAAATATTATCATTTCTCTACTTAAATAACACTATCAATAACCATTTTACTGAAACCAACACAAACTAGATGGTGGGCTCAATTTGGTCAATAAAGGATTCAATTAAGAGAAGCTCACGTATTGAAATAATAGTGGGAAATTTAAGAATATTGTCATTAGTAATGTGCCATGTAATAACCACTTAATTTTATCATGAGCTCAATGTATAAATCCCAATTCCCTTATATGGGGTTTTTCATGACAGGAAAAATTGTGATCAATGTGAATACTTTTTTGCGCATGAATGTTTCCATGGTGCTCAATCATTGTGTGCAAGCTTATGGATTTGCACTAGGTCACTTCTAAATTTCTACACACTGCAAATCCATAAGCTTACACACAATGTGAATACTTTTAAGCTTTTGAAGAGTTTATGCTTTGTATTCAAGGTATTAGCTAGTGATTTCTTATAAATGTTAAGGAGTGTTAAACATGATTTTAGGATACATATGTAATTTAGACAATTAGGGTAAACTTTGATTGTGATTGCAAAAAAAAGTTAAGTGCAAGTCCTAAGTAGATTTGAAATTCAGTAATAAAAATAGAGATGTCCAATGTTAATTGCAAGTTTGGTAGATTTTGATTTTGATGGTGTACTACTCTAAAATAGTTTTTTTTTATTTGGTTGTAATTTTAGTTAACGATGCCAAGGTACTAGTGGTGCCTAGTCATTCATATATATATATATATATATATATATCATCACTAAAGGGGTAGGGAGACATAATGCACATGTGGCTCAATTTGTCATCCATATGTATTGAGGTAATTTGAGAGACACATTCTTATGTGCCAATAAAGAACGCCATGCATATGCACAAATATTGACATTGGTTTTCCTAAATAAACAATATCAATAAGTGTTTTACAATGTGGACTCAAATAAGATTGTAGGCTCAATTTAGTATATCGAGGCTTGGGCAAGAGAAACTCAATTATTAAGAGATAAAATGTTAAGACCATAATAAGGATGTAAATAACACATAATAGATACACTAATTTGATACCATACATCTACTAACATTGATTATGATGGACCTTGAGGCCATTGATACATTAACATAAATATGTGAAAGTACACATATTTGTTGTGAATAATGTGTCTTGTAACATCAAATGAACTTTATCATGAGCTAAATCCCATTTCCCTTATCATATGGGGTTTTTCCTTGTAGGATATTGTGAGCAATGTGAACACTTTTAAGCTTTTATAGAGTTTATGCTTTGTATTTAAGGAATTAATTAGTGATTCGATACAAATGTTGTGTTCAACAAGAGTTACGGATAAGCATGCAATAAATGGTTTATCATAGAATGAAACATTAATGATGGATCATGTTTAATGAAGTTGATTATCAAATGGTTGGTTGGCATGCATGGACCCTTTTGATATGTATTTAACCAACTGAGTGACATGGAAAAACATTGTTGAGGATAACCAACAAAAAATGAGTTATTAAGAAGTTGATTGTTATACGATAATGATAGTCACAATTGATGTTTGATTGTGTTTCACTAATAGTTGTGATGATAGTGAAGTGGGTTGTTGATCTCTTAATAGTGGCACCACATTGCTTTTACTAGTTGTGTTGTTGTTATCAATGGATATTCCTATTCTTATTTGTGTGAAGAGTCTTAATGATTCCTAATTCAATTATCGTAATATTGTTTTGAATGGTCATAGTTACTATCTTCATATAATCATGTATGATTAGCACTGTTAAGTGAAACGACAAATTTATAATTTGTAGTAAAGTTGAAGTATAGCATTTATTAGTATTATAACTCTTTGTATAATAAACTTTTTAAACATTATCCTTAATAATTGATAATCTTATTATAATTATAATAATTTTTAAAATACTAATTTCCAAATTATAAATATTTAATTCTATAGAAAAAAAATCATTTTTAATTGAAATTTACAATCTAATAACAAAGAATTTATTAATATAGATTTCTATAATAATACTAAGCATCATCAACAATAATAACATATATCATATTAAATTTTTTCATCCACATAACATAATTTTATTAAATATTTTTCATCCATTTTGGAACTTATATATCTATATATTCCATGTCTAGGGTCATTGATTAATGTTTAGTGTGCAATGCACTATTATGAAAACACTCACTTAGTGTTTTATATTAAAATTCACATACTTCATTTTCATTTTTGAGGTTTTTTGTTTTATAATTTCATTTTATAATTTAAGTTATTCACTTAAAGATTTAATGATATAATTAATAAAATATGTTTTTCTCTGAACTCTTGAAGATCCACTCGGAAAATTCTAGAGAATAAAATAGTATTAAGTTATGACACCACTTTCACATGTCTAATGTAAGAGAACTTTAAAAGGGTAAAATAATGTTTGATTATAACACCACTTTTACCTATCTAATCTAAGAGAATATAATTAAATCTAAGAAAATATAATTAAATAGGAAAAAGTGTAAGCTTTGGTTAGGAAAACGTGTAACACTCCAACTTTTGAGGTGCAAACCTAATTAGCTCCTACTCTCTTGACCAAGTGTTCGGATGTACATGAAAAGCTTCTCAACCTAACTTATTACGTGGCAAAGATGTTGAGCTTTAATTCCATATTGAGAATGAAGGGGACACTCTTGCAACAATATGAGAAATATATTTAGCATTAGAACTATGAAGCAGAGATTCTATAGATTAAGTAGACAAATGATATTTTGTAAATCGTAACAACCACCTTTCAACTAACTAAAGAGTTTGACACAAAAAAATATAATCAAATAACTAAAAAAATATTTTTAATACCTCACTAGGTGAAAAAAAAAACCATAACAACAACCCCTAAACCAACCAAAAGATTTGGCAGAAAAATATGATCAAACAACAAGGAAAATGAACGATTCATGTGAGAGGGTTGTTGTCCCAAACAACATAAATTGGTAATGGAACTTCTATTTTCAACTAACTTGGCTAAACATATGTCCACAATGAACTAGGGCATTAACCACTTGAACTAGGGCATTAACCACTTGAAACTAAAATACGAGGTAATATTGATACATTTGTTAAGTGGACAAAAAAACTGAAAAAGCATAAAGAATATGAGGAAGAAACCAAGACTATGGCTCAACTAACTTTACCTTTGGAAAATAATTACCAACAAATGTTCTAGCTACCAGTCTTTACCTTTAGGAAATTATTACCCACCAATGCTATAGCTACAAGTCTTGGACCATAATCCACACTACCTTTCTCCATACATGTCATGACTCGAGCCACAACAAACTTAGCAAGAGGGTTCCTGTTATGTTCTTTAGGAACATTGATGACTGTACTTGATTGTCTTCCTATGAGAGGGTTCTCTTAGGTAGTGAACCCAAAGTGCTATGAGTTTAAGTTTCTGTGGAAATGTATTGAGATTCAATGTAATCACTTGTCATTTTTGGGCTGATAGGATTGTATATTTGCTGATATACACAGGTAGGACTGTATTATTTCTGCTGTACATGAACTTTCTGTTGTACATGAACAGTTGTTTGTCGATTTACTTGAAGATGTAAAAAGTTCCTTTGATTCAATGAATACCAAGGAATGTATTTTTTTCGACTGAAAAAAAACAAACTTAACAAGTTGAGTATCAACACGTTATCTTTTAACCATTACTATACATATATATACTTTGTGAGTGACATAAATAGTTGTTGATATGATATTTGAGTAGCTTAGTGAGTAATTTCCATCACCACTAATAAAGCAACATTTTTTTAAAAGGATCAACAATTTCACTATCAAAAATGTATTCCACTAACATTTACCATGGATTAACATGTAAATTTACAATCTAAATCATACACCTAACTATATTTCCAAAATGAAAAGGCAATGATTAATAAAAAAATCCAGAAGAGTCATTTCATAAATGGTGATATACTTTCACAAGATAATTTTTTTCTTTGGAAAATAAATTGTATTCCATTAATAAAAATATAACACATTTTTAAAAGACTCGTAGGCCTTACATTATGCATAAACACATACAAGTCACCGTTAAGTGAGTAGGAAGTAACATAAAAAAAACTACCTTTTATAAAACTTTATCTCAGGGCATTCAGATAGTGCATTGAGCCCAAATACAAAAAACTGCTCACATTAGAGCATATAACAAAAATAGACCAAGTGTACAAGACATATGGATTGAGCTAAATATAGTCTTCCACAAAACATGTTTCGAATACCTTTCAACAACTTTTCAGAGAGAAAACGTTGAAATAGGCCACCACTTGCATGTAGGTATAGAATAGGGCCACCGCCTACTACAAACGGGCACCTTCGCCATGGTCCACCGACTGTGAGGGATGGTATGTGTCCACTAATCAGGCATCGCCACCGTGCATTCCTCAAAACTGCCGCAAAACACAACGTCATCGGACCAGAGCCTTAACCCCTTTGCATGAATCGTCGTCACCGCCGCAAGTTCGTCAAAGGATCCTCAACCCTACTCCGGCCTACCATCTGCTACAAATAGGGAACCATCCATAGAGTCACTAGCATTAAGGGTTGAGACGTGGCCACCAACTAGACGCCGCCGTTGAGGGATTCGTTGCGCCCACTGCTCCAACTTTGGCTCATCATAGCTATACTAGAAACCGTCCTAACACAAAAACACCTTCACAAGATAATATATAGCACATGAAGTTATTGATGTTCCCTATACAATGGGAATACACATAAAGGTTACAAAGAAAAGGACTGCATTCATAGTTGAGATAGTGAGATGTGTAGATAATAGTAATTCAAAGAAAACCATTTAAATGATAGTATATAAAAAAAGGAAATTGTAAGTTTTGCTACTAATTTTACATAGTAATTTAAAAATGTTTTAAGGTGTAAAATATTTAAAAAGAATAAAAAATCGAAGATAGTAAAACCTATTATAACATAGTTGTTAATCAGTAGTGAAAACAATTATCATTGATTGCTATTTACAAATACATGGTGCCTCATTACCGTTATTTAAAGAAAACCATGCCACTTGAATTGACATGTTGGTGGTCCAACGTGGATAGACTTTCACTCATGCCAAATACTTATAGATATTTGGTTGTTAACCTATTTCCTTACATCCAAGGAAGATAAGCTCTTAGCTAAGCATAAACAATTTTATGTTTTACTCTAGGACCAAAAAGTCATTTTAATTTAGATAGTATCTACAAGAAAACCAATATACCTTATGGTCATTACCAAAACTATCTTTAATAAATTCATGCACTTTTTACTAATATTGAACATTAGTCATGCACTTCAGTGATTTATTTATGGATGACAAGGGTACTAATATTACTAAACAATTGGAAGTAATCAGGCTTTTTCCTAAGTTGGTCCTGGATGAGGAGGTTGACTGCTTTCTCCAACCCATTACTCTACAGGAAGTCGAATCTGTACTTAAAGGCTTTAAGAAAGATAAGAGCCCTGGACCAGATGGTTGGCCTATCGAATTTTTCCTTGCCTTTTTTAACCTTATTGGGGGAGAACTAGTCCTCGCCGTTGAACAAGCTAGAACTGAAGGGTGTGTTCCTTGCTCTATCAACTCTACTTTTTTGACTCTCATTCCTAAATGTGATAAGCCATCCACTTTTGTAGATTTCTGCCCTATCTCTTTATGCAACTTGGTAAACAAGATTGTTTCTAAAATTGCTGCTCTTCGTCTTAAACCCATTCTTAACAGATCCATATCTTGCCAACAGTATGGTTTTCTAAAGGATCGTCATATTACTGAACCTATTGGTATTACTCAGGAAATTTTGCACTCCATAAAAACCAGGAATGCCAGTGTCTTGGTACTTAAACTTGATCTTGTTAAAGCTTTTGATAGGGTCAACTACGCTTTTTTGAGACTTCTCCTATTACAGATTGGTATCCCGCTCATGGGTGTTAATTGGGTCATGGGTTGTGTAACCAACGCCTGTTTTGCTGTCCTTGTCAATGGTTCCCCTTCAGAGTTCTTCCCTACTTCTAGGGGTATACGCCAAGGTTGTCCTCTTTCACCCTTGTTGTTTATCTTAGTTATTGAGAGCCTCAGCAGGATTATCTTGGATAAACATCTGAAGGGTCTCATTTCTGGGTATCAGTACTCTCTTGGACTCTCTCCTGCTCACCTCTTATTTGTGGACGATGTCATTCTTTTCGGGGCTGGTATTGTAAAGGAATGGGAAGCATTCAAAGATGCACTTGACCTCTTCTGCTCTGCTACAGGCATGATGGTCAATACTGAAAAATCTTCTTTCTTGTATCATATGGTGGATGAGGAAACTCGTGGTATGATTAGTACCTTTCTACTCTACTGTATGGAACCTATTACCTCGGGGTTTAAATATCTGGGCTTTAGATTGAAACCTCTGGGTTACAGATCCTCGGATTGGCTTTGGATGGTGAAGAGGTTTGATGACAAGATTAGGCATTGGGTATACATATTACTTACTCTTGGAGGTAGATTGGTACTCATTAAGTCTGTACTCACTGGTATTGTTGTTTATTGGTTTGCACTAGCCAGATGTCCTAGATATATCTTAAACTTGCTGAGGCAGTCCATTTTCACCTTTCTTTGGGGAAATACTGATGGGAGGCCTCTTTACCACTTGGCTAGATGGGATTTTGTTGCTGTTCCCTATGAGTATTGTGGTTGGGATATTAAAAATTTGGAATGGTTTGGTATTTCTCTCAGGTTGAAATGTTTTTGGCAGTTACTAATGGGGTCTGGTATTTGGAATAGTATTATTACTTACAAATACTTAAAGAACTATCCACTGGTGGATTGGATTAGAGCTCGCAACTTCTCTGTCATTGGCACGTCTTATTTTTGGAATGGCTTTTTGAGAATTCTGTCGTGGATTACTTGTCAGCTTGGATGGAAGGTGGGAAATGGTAGGAAGATTCCGTTGGGTGTTGATCCCATTGCTGGGCTTGATGCCTCCTTCTCTCTCCCGCAGGATCTCAGGGACTACCTGGCTGACCATGGTATTTCCTATTTGTATCAGGCTCAGAAGCTGGATGACCTTTCCCTGGGCTATTTTGGTTGGTACTCGGCGGAAGACCTTGATTTGTGGGGTCACTGGGCGGTTCTTTGGTCAACTTTTGTTAAAGGTCTCACCCATGGAGGTATTAAGCTCAGTGGTTTGGATGACTCTCTTCTTTGGATGTTTGATAAGAAACTTGGCTCGGTCACAACCAAATGTGCTTATGAACTTATTGTCTCGGCATTTCAACATTCCTCAGAAGATCAAATGCTTTATTTGGTTGGCATATAACAAGAAATTGAACACTTGGGATAATCTGCTCAAGAGGGGTTGGTATGGTCCTATTCGTTGTTGTCTCTGCAAGTCTTATTCTAGAACGGGTGGCCATTTATTTGTTGGATGTCCTTTCCTACATGAGGTTTTACATTGCCTGGACTGTTCCTTCAATATAAAACTGGTCTGGTCTGATCAAACCTGTTTTTACAGATGAAGTGTTGGTTTATGTACTGTTAAGTGGCTGTCGGTTTTTGTGACCACCACTTTATGGTCTTTAATTTTTTGCTGATGTACAAAACTCTTTTGATTCAATAGAATACCAAAGAGTGGTTTTTTCGACTGAAAAAAAAATTAACATTAATCCATGCATGAAACCAAATACCATCCAACATAAAAACATTATCAACATAAATTAATACGCAATATTAAAAAAAACATATTAATTTAAAATATAATTATTTTCTAATAAAATGAATATTTTTAAAACAATTTAGTTACTACATAGTTTATGTCACCGTAATTAAGATTGTATTTTCTTCTAAGTGAAGTTGTGTTAACTTAAACCAGCCAAAACATTTTGTAAAAGTTTGGAAGGAGCACACTGATGATGCCACATTTTCAAGTAGACACATTTGAATTCGTGTCTTCTCTTTTATTCATATTATCTAAGATGGGAGGTCACTCTATTGCAGTGGAGCTTTGTTTTGTTTTTTCTGGGTAAGTTTTTTATTTTTTATTTTTTTAGGATAAAAATTAAGTATTATTTATTTGTGTTTATAGTGTGTTTTTTGGTTTGATTATGTATTTTTTTTATTTAGTTGGTGTTTCAATTGAAGTAAATACAACAAATACAAATGTAAGGACGTAATGGAACTGAAAAACGACATAAAAAAAGATGCAAGTGGGATGCAATAAAAGATACAAAAGTATTTAATAATAAAAAGGATTATGTGTCCCATTTTCAAGGTTTTGCATTCCATGTTGTACATCCCATTTCGAAGGTCGTTCATCCATTTTACATTCTATTAGTGTGTCTTGATTTCAAAATGTGAAATAATGCTTACTAGTATAATGGCTGACTAATTATTCTACTACTACAATTGGCAAGTGGTAGGAAAGTATGCTTTTTATCATGAAGTAGCTAAGATTTAATTTTTTATATTAAATTCTTAAATCTAATGTTGATATTTACCTTATAATTTATATTTTTCATTTGATTTATAGGAATGTGTAGATTGCTTTTTTTTTCTTTAGGTCTACAACTAACCTTAGCGATGGAAGGAAAGATTTTGCATTTGTTCCCTTACATCGAAATCGCCTCAAGGGTTGCTCGGCTCGGGAGGGGACTGGGTTGATCGGGAGGAGGTCAATTTGCTCCAACCATCAATAATTTTGAAGTCTAGAGCCTCTTTCATTCAAAGGAATATATGATATGAAGGGCACATTTTTCTTGCATATCTTCAATTTTTTCTCGGTTTCTTTGAATGGAAGATTGGAATGACGTCTCAAAAGACCAAGTATATCCTTCAATATGTGGCTTTTGACTACTCATTGTTCCAGATTGTGGAAGAGTCTCTCAAAAAGGCATTGATGTTTTTGCTGGGGGTGGTGTTATTCAGGAAACCTTTGAAGAGGCGTAATGATAACAAATTGTTCTCATTCTCTTTTGCTTCAAAATAAGTGTGCCTTGGCAGGGGTTTTTGGAAGACAGTGCGGTCTCATTTTTTCGTTTCTATCACATGGTATTCTCCTCGAGGGTTATTATAGTTTATATCCCCTCCATAAGATGTATTCATCTTTATAGGCCATGCTGACTTGGGAGAGGTAAAAATCCAGGGGTTACCTTTAGCCGCCAGACTTTTCAAATTTTTTTTAAGGACATTTTGGGAAAATCAAACTCCATGATAGTGAACAGTTTAGACTTTCTCTTTTCCATCAAACTAAAACTACATGACAAGTTTGGGTTTCTTGTAAAATACCAAAGATTCCTCTATGAAAGCAAACAACTAGGGGATCATAACTCTCTCTCCTTATACAATATCTTCAAGGATTCAACCCTAATCTTGGTGATGCATCTGCAATATGGGATGGTTGGAAATGGACTAACTCCAGTTTCTAAACCAGTCTCATACAAGGATGTAACGAGCTTAAAGGAAACCGCCATAGCATTTCAAGAGCCTAGCCCATATATTGTTGAAAAACTCTATGTAGTACCAAAAATAGAGATTAAAATGTGGAGGTAGATAGTATTTTCTCAACATGTAAATCACAAGTAGTAATTTGCAAATTTAATGGTTTTTGGTCTCAGTCGGAAGAGATGGACTAGTGGATCCACTCAAAATGGACCAAAAATTATGATTACTACTTATTCTCTAAAGTATTCTTTATAGTACAAGTCTTTTCTCAAGAAGATTATTAGAAAATATTTGAGGAAGGACCATGGTTCTTGGGTAGAGTTGGTTTTTTCATCACCCCATGACTTCCATAGTTTGATCCCACTACCTTGGTAATATCCAAAATGTTGATATGGGATTGTATCCCAAATCTTCCACTTCCTTTATTGCACCATATAGTGTTAGAACACATTGGAAATTCTTTGGGAAGGTTCATAAAGCATGATAATTTGCGCATACAACAAGGATTATTCACATATGCCCACATCTGTGTTGAAGTTGATCTAAGTAAACAGTTTCCATATAGAATTCTACTACATAATGGAAACTTGTAGCACTCCCAGAGCTTAAATTATAAAAATATGGAATTTTGATATCGATATTGCCATCAAACTGGCCATCTCCAAGAAACCTGTCCTTTTTCATATAAGTGATCAAAGAAAAAAAGAGGCCACCCCCCTGGATCCAAAAGTTGGCAGCCTTTCTATCCTACCACTTTGGAAAATGTAGAAGGGAGGGTTATGGATGATGAATATGTACTAGAGGAAGAAACAACATAAGCAGAAAAAACAAACAATTATATTTAGTCTATGGAATTCACACTCCATGGGACATCCATTCATTCAGGGGCTTTGGTACAAATGGATATATCGAAAAGTAGAGTAAATAGAATTCATGAATCATAGAGTTCATATTTGGAAAAGGAGCAGGCGATAAAACATGATTAATCACAAGTAGTTGCAGCTAATCCAAATCAAAAGGGATGGATCGAAGTGAAGAAAAAGAAAGAGAAGAAAGGGAACATTGAGGATTTCCTCAAGCCTTGAAGGATGTGTATCAATCTATTATTATTTATTGATAGTGACCATATCTTTGATCTGATTTTGGAGCTCACATTTTCTAAATATATGCTTTCGCATATATTTGCAAAATGTAATTTTGTACTATGCAAAGAGAAATAAATTTACGTTTTTTTTTAGGAAAGAGAACAATTTCATTCATGAAAATATTTTTTTAACATTAAAAGCTAAAAGTGGGACCTCTAGTTTAGGATTTTTGGTAATGATGTTTAGTAATGAGCTCAAACCAGTAGGACCTTACATAGAGAAAGTAGTTAAGTTGTTTTGCATATTTCAACAAACAATATTTTTCAGCATGCCAACATTATGTGAAACAAAAGTGATATAAGTGCCACACATAAGCCACACTCATGCATATATGACAAATTTAGACATATAACAAGTGCACTTGACATAAGAAACACACCTATAATAAGTGGTACATTGAAGTACATAAGTGATGCACTGAACATTTACACAATGATAACTTGAATAATGTGTTAAAATAGTTAAAATACTATAATTTAATTGGGATTAAATGAATCATGTGTCATTATCATTAACAAGTATAAATTAGTATTAAAAGCGTGGGTTAGAAGAGAGGTGTAAGGCCCCAACCTTCAAAGGCTTCAAGCACCTCTACAACATGATCAACTTGTTAATTGTTGACTAACATTGATAGACATGCATAAGGTTGATGTTTAGATTAGTCAGTTTTGGAGTGCCTTGGCTTGTTAACAAGGCACACCATGTATATATTGGGTTCCCTTTCTCAAAAACCAAGCACACTATGGAAATTGTCAAGTTGTATTAGTTGGATAAAGTAAGAGAAGCTTGGAAGGGAACTTAACAACACATAGAAAGTTTTCATGGGCAATCCCATCTGCAAGAATGCACTATAAATGACATACAAAGAAGTAAGAAGAAATGATAGGATTATATATGACTTGGGCATACTTGGTTGGGAGGACTGAGTTTGGTTCACTTGGTTGGATGCATGTTGGCTAGGAATTCTTGGAATCCTGTCACAAGGACGTATGTTGGATTTGTAGATTTGTTGGGAGCACCCTCTAGGGAAACTTGGGCATAAGACAATTGGGTTTACCTGGAGGCACCTTGATGGATACATTTACTGGGTGCACTTAGGTGTAACTTATTGGATGCACTTTGGTCACACTATCTAGGTGCAATATTAGGGCACACCTGTTAGGAACCCTTGTGATGGGGGCACCTACTAAGCACACTTGTGAATATTGTGGATGTGATGGGAACATGGGTGCCAAGAATACTCATGATCACATCGTACATTGGGCATATCGCCATTGCAGATGGACATTTACGAAAAATTCATGTGGGAACAATTGAGTTGGTGATGTTGGCAATTGGGTCCACCTTAGGACCAAGGTTCTTGCAAGAGCTTGGTAAGACTCATATATATAGTGGAAGTCTAAGTTTATAAGGCATCATCATTCACACAAGTTTAAAGTGAGTTTTATGATTGTGCTAAGTTGGACTTGGGATTGTAGGGCGAATTTGAATTGGTTGGGTGAAAAGTGAGCAAGTAAACAAGACCTACAAGAGGCAGGATTATAGTTTCTTTAGGGATTGGTGTGTACAAGACTATTGGGCATTGGTAAGAGGATATTTTTCCTTTTATTCATTGTAACTTTGTAAAAGAGTGGTAGGTATTACGCCACCCTCCCTTGTTATATGTTGTAAACATTAGTATTAAAATAAATTTTATTGCATCCACCTTGGGTCTTGCTTATACACATGCATGTGTATTTTGGCTTGTTTATTGGGATGAATGTTGTTCTATATATGACAATGATTTATGTTTTTTAAATATTGACATTAACTAAGTGAAGAATTATATAAGTGTTGAATACTATTAAGTATAAGTGTTGAATACTATTAAGTATAAGTATTGTTGGGATGTTTTAAAGGTCGTAGTTGGATACATGCCTAGATGTTGAATGAATTTGGTTGAGTAGGGATTAGTTGCATTTGTTGGTTTGTAGTCTAAGGAAAATATATGGGAATGCCTTAGGGGATGAGGAATAATATGTTTGTAGCAGGTGTAGGCTAGTTAAGCCCCTGCTATCAAAACAAAGCAATGTTGCACAACCTCAAGTGTTGACGTGAAGTTGGGAAAACCCAAGGTTTGAAGAAAAAATTTGGGTTGATTGGAGGTCCATGACAGTTGGTATCAAAGATGAATAACTACTTTTCTCTTCACCATTGTCCCTTTTATGAAAATTGGTGTCATATCAAATCTGGGCACTTTTCTCCATTTTCCTTTTCGTGATAGTGGGTTGTAGATCACTTTGGGCACTCAACTTCTTCACACCTAGGAAAACTTGAGGTAGGGTGCAGACATTGGATGAGATGGTAGGAAGTTGGAAAGGGTGACTTGAAGAGTAGATCGTAGAATTTGTGACTAGGAATAGTAGGCACCCAACATAGCTCTTCCACATAAAAATTGGGCATCCAAGCACTCTTCACCATGACTTGGAAGAAAGTAGGCAGATTTAGTGATAGGTTATATAGGTGGACAATACTAAGTTCAAGGTAGTAAAGTGAACCTATTCCTTAAGACTTGGGAAAAATTTTCATATGTGGCTATGAGGGTAAAATCAATTATGGGTTTTGTCGTGGATGGGGAAAATAAAGAATCACGAAAGACCAAGAAGGAAGTATTGACAATGAGCATGGAACATTAGGTTAAAAAGATACAAATGATATATCTGTCACATGTGATGAAGCTAGAGAAGACTAGCACATGATTTGAATCTTGGAACCAAAAGTTGCAGACTTTGACACACCTAGTGGAAACTTGGGCATGGAATTTGTAACTGGTTGGAAGGAAGGAGGCCAACTTCATAGTGAATAAGAAACAAAACTTTTTAAAGTATATATGCAATATTATTGCTTGTTTAATTTGTTATTAGAATCATGTTGGCATTGACTGTCCTTTTACAGTGAATTTGGAATAATTGGAAGAAGTCAAAGTACAATCAACAAAGATGGTGAATCTAGTAGCCTTGAGACCAACCCAAGTTCCTACCAACAACAATATTTGGACATTCTAGGTGCCTTGACATCATGTTTGGGAAATCTTATGACAAAATGTCATAGACAATATTTGTAAGGTAAAGTCATGAATGGACTTTATTTAGTGAATGCTATCGTGAGTGGGTTGAAGGTGGTAACCTTGATTGACATTAGTCAAACCCATAGATTTGTAAGTGGATTGACGGCTACAACACTTCACCATAAACATAAGAGTAGATCGACCAGATTCAAGGTGGTGAAATTAGAAATGAGGTTGACATCATGAGTAATTTGTTCTGCACCATCGAATATAGGGGAATGGTTTGAAAATTTGGACTTAACGATGGCTCCATTTGATGACTATATAACTATACTAGGAAAATAATTTTTCAAGATTACAAAAGCTATTCTAGTGCCCCATGAGAAATATTTGATGTTCTTAAACGGAGACAAAACATGTGGTCTGTCTATCATGACCAGAAGTATGTTGGGAAGGATGCCAAAAATGTTATCTTTAAATTTGATTGAGTCAACTACTGAATATGTAGACTTTCCTTTTGTAATTGCATAACAACAAGAATAGTTGTTTCTAGCTAGCATGTTGGCCTAGACGGTGAAGAATGCACAAAAAAAAATATTGGTAGCATTGGATGTCTTGGTTCACTTATTCTTGAATAAGAATGAAATATTATGCACTTTGGAATACCATATGCAAGACACTGGATATAGGATGACACTTGTAGAAAAAATAGTGGTTGAGGTTGGAAATCAACACACTTACTATGGTGCACCATGTTACACACAAAATTGTGCATTGGAAAAGGTGGGATAGAAATATGTCTCACTTTTGACAGAAAATATTCTAAGTGTTGGGTTGGAGTAGTCTACAGAGGCACTTACCCAACAATATGGTGGCATGGTTTAGGAATAGATTCACAAATCATTGCTCAAGTTGAGTGATCTTGATCTTTGTGGAGACAACTAACAACTTAAGGGTGATGCTTTTATTTTTTCATAGGGCTTGTAGTTCCCATAAGAAGACATTTAGGAGAATTGACCACCAAATATTAAGGGGATGAGTAAATCAACAAAGAGTTAAGACAAGAAGAAGAAGCAACAAGTTATGAAGGTGAATAAGGTACCTTTGCAGACCACAGAGGAAATTCAAGAGTCTCAGTTGGGTGTAGAAGTGGAAGAGGAAGAGTTCTCAGACAAAGACCCAACTAGCATTGAAGAATTTTGTATACTAGCCATATGGATTTATGAATTCCATCTAATGCATTCCCAATTAGAAGAATTGGGTTGCAAACCATCAGAGAAAGAGGAAATTTTAAATACTTTAGCATGAAGCATAAGTTAAAAACTTTGGTTGGTAGTGGCCTTGGCTGCCACTTACCATATCATTTTTGTTGTTAGCATCATGAGGTGGCCACTTACCTAGAGAAATCTTGCAATAGGTATTTTGTAGTATTAAGGTGAAGGCGGTGATCTTGCCTTAGCTCATTAGACTCTTGTACAAGTTGATCAAAGTGTGAAAGGAGATGACTATTTAGGCATGAGGACATGCATTCTCATAGACTAGGAATGATGGTTTCTCTCTAAATTGGTGGTTTTTGGATGGCCACAAACCAATAGTTAGTAGAATATGGCCTCTTTCACTAATGGTGGTTTAGGATGACCACAAACCAATAGATAGTAGAAGTTAATGTCTTCTACTAAATGGTGTCTTAGGATAACCAAAAACCAATAGATGATCTAGAACATGGATCTAACTCTGGTTAGGGTTTTGGCTAATACTTATGCTTTCTTTTTCCCTTAGTGTAGAAGTTGCTTACTAAGCAATTTATCTATTTAATAGGTATTCAAAACTTGAAGCTTGACTGTTAATCAATGATAGGGAGAATCATCATGGAGTTTAAGAGACCTCTTGGAAGCTGAAAACAAGGGTCATATCTCAATGTATTTATATGTGATTCATATTAATGAAATGAAATTCACACTTACCTTTATTCATGATTGACCTAACAAACCCAAAAATAAAATTCAGCTAATAATAAGTATTATCTGCTTTCCAAAAAAATGTATTGTTTGAAAGTGGAATCACAAGTCTATTTTAACTAAATATAATATTTGATCTAGTCTCCAATACTTATAATTATCCCACTACTTCACCAATGAAAATAGATTATTCACATTGAAGCTAATTCTAAGAGATGTCCACATCATTTCTTTTAAATAAAACCCTCATGGTCATTCACTTAGATTGTATACTCATCACATGTAAGGTTATGTTGTTGAGGTTTCTATAGAGAGAGAGAGAGAGTTACCAAACATTGTCCTCTTCTTTTTTCCATTGGAGTCCATACTACACCATCAAGGACTTGGAGTTGAGAACTAGAGGTGTCAAAACCCCAAATTTTCACAAAAATTTTAAAATTTTGAAATAACATAAAATGCTGGAACTGCAGTTTACTAACAGTTAAAGGTTAGCAATAAACAAAACAATTAATAGATTAGTTTTACATAATATCAATTATATTATCTCAGCAGTTCCTTTTTGAAACAAGATTTAGTTTAACTTGCGCATTTCTTCTACTTTCAGTTTTACTGATGAAAATTATTTATGACAAGTAGGTGGAATCTGATTTGGAATCCGAGGCTTACATAGAATTTTTGCTAATGCAGAAAGATTACTTGTTCTTACAGGTTTACAGGTATGCTTGAAAGAATAATGCTTTAGTTTTCGTAGAGTATCCAACAGTATTTCTATTTGCAACTAAATAAGCTTAGTAAAATAAGTTGCTGTATTCCAACAACTTCCGTGAGGTAAAAAATAGTTTGTTTTCTTCAGTTACTCTTATAGATGAAGTTCAAATGATTATGTTTCTTTCTTTAGAGTACGAAGCGACAATTACTAATTCTTTGGCTCTGCACTTTTATTCTTATCTGCTTGATATCTTTTAATTTTGAAAATGCACCTCTTGGTATTCTATAGTACATTTCTGACACTAAATTACTGTCTCTAAACAGAGGTTGGTGTTTCCTTATAAAGTCAACCTTCTATTTTAAGTTAACTCCAGCATTTTGGTAAAAGAATGAAACTATCCTACCAATGTAGTTATGTTTGAAAAGCAGATCAGCCAAATGCTGAAAGATCTAATCAATCTGAACTATGTAAAGAATCATAGGAATGTTCTTACATTACACTTTTCCACTTCACAGTTGCTATCATTTAATTTGATAGATTCTAAGACTTATAATCATGCATAAACTATTTGTTTATCAACATATAAGTTTTTAATAGCGTTGCACTTGCAAATGATCTATGAATCTACCTAAACTATGCGATATTATGTTTTCAATTTAAATACAGTTGATAGGGTGTAACAAGCATACACCACAATGTAATAGTAACTATAATTTTTAGATAGTTTTTATACCATTTAACTAGACTAGTCATATGCTAACCATCACACATTTGACTAGAATTGTCAATGGAAAAACCTAGATAATAATACTCTTATATCATAGCATTGTTATTACTATATACCTCTATAATCTAAAAGGGTTGATACATATATATGTTATACATTTCTCAACGTTAATTTCTTACCATAAACTTTAACATTGATATATAACCCAACGATAATTACTAGCATAAGCTTACAACGTTGCTCACCAAGTTTGATGCAAGGACTTTGGGTCATGAGACTAAAATATTATATTTATGTGCTATGTCAACGTTACTATAACGTTGCATTTCCACGACAATGATGAGCTAATCACTATACGTTAAAACAAATATCGTAAGACATGATATCCAAGCAAACTATATTGTTTATATGTTGTTTGATGAAATCATTTGGGAAATAATTGGTTATTAAATTGATCGCAGGTGACTAAGGAAAATCGACCCACTGCATGATTTTTATTATAGCGGCCACATGGAAATTTCTTGGCCATGCACTGGTCATATAAATATCCATCAACCCTAATCCTTGGATTATTCTAGTTCCAACTTTTGTGATTGCCCTTCGGGCTGCTCTACAAGCTCCCATGGTGGCCGTGAGTGAAATTTAGTTATAGTGGCTCCAACGTTTGCGTTTGTCGTGCCTTACTCCCTTGAGCTGGGTTCTGTTACCCACTTCCATTGTGATTTCTTTTATTCGGTCACGGTTCACTGCTCCCCTTGCAATTGGATTTACGACCCGCCTGTAGCTAGGCTTTGCTGCTCTTCTATCATTGTCTATCACTGGTGAAAGGTTGAGCTCAACATGTATGATTGTTAATCTCTTTTGTTGTAGGGTTTTGGAGTTTGGTTTTCCTGCTTACATGTTGGTGACAGTCCGACTTCATGCTTGTTTGACATCCTTCGTGGCCATTTCCCAGGCTCACCTTCGCCACTGTTGTCAGTGTGATTTTGAACTAAAGTCCCGTCGTCTCTATCCTCGGCGAGTATGAGGGTTTGGCTCTACTTAACGCTGTTCGTGGTGTTGTTATTTCTTCGAGGTTCCATCATTTTTACTTCCAGCCGAGGTAAATAATTATAATTAAAAGCTAGCAAGATTTATTGTTTCCATTCTGCATAAGGGTTTCTTTATTTGAATTAAACTCTGGTTTTTATATTGCAGGGATAACTCATCTCCACATTTGATAGTAGCACTTCTCAAATGGCTCAATGAATAGTCTACGGTAAGCTCTGGTTTCGAAATATGGTTCTCCCTGCTTGTACAAACTTTTGCAGTTGGAAGAAGTCACGGCCATGTCGTTCCCAGTCTTGGGTTGTTGTTCTTCGTTTTATAGTTTTTGTTTTGGTTTTTAACCCTTGCTTTTAGAAAGGTGACTTCAGCTTAATGCCGTAACTTGTAATGCTCTCCTCTTGTATTAAGGAAGAACTTACAGTGTTGTAATATTTTGTTAATACTTAGTTATACTCCATATCATGATATGGGTGCTTGGCTCTCTTAGCTGATGTTTTGTACTCTATTAAGTTTTGACTTATGTTCAGCCTTCGGGCTCGTTGAAGTAATGTAAATATCTTTTAAGACAGTCTGTCTTTAGCTTAGTTTTGTTTTCATCTATGTACTATTTTTTTATCTCTATGTGAATGAAATAAATTTTCCTTTTAATGCTTATTATAAAAAGAATAAGTTTATTACTTACCCTAAGTTACGACTGTAATGGTTTTGCATATTAAATGATTACTGGATAATTTTTGCTCAAAATTAAGGACTAGGGTTTTTACCCTATTTAACTTGTAAGATAATAATTTCTTTATTGTTAATAATTATATTAGATTACTATTAATAGAATTTAAGATTGTTTCCAGTCATGATGCTTCTATTTAATGACTCAAGGATTTCCAAGTTAGGGTTTCCTGAAAGTAATCTCTGTTTTTAAAAGATTCCTTCAGTTGCTTAAGTGAGTTCTTAAATTGTAAACAATACTGTTTATGTCGATACTATTATCTGTATATACTATAATTTCCTAAGTTTGTATTTGTACATACATTTTATTAATAAAGACTGTAACCAGTTTGCATTAGTTTGGTTTGCTCAGTGATAATATTTCTAAGAGCTTAACTATTCCTCTTTTAGATTACAAGGAAATGAAATAAGGGTTTCGACCCTGTAATCACTCCTTTACATGTATAATTTGTTTGTAAAGTTTTCAGAACAATTCCTTGTTAAAATAATCATTTAATTAAACGTTAGTTACTATTGTATTCTAGTTGTTTTTATTATATAAAATACAAATAGGATTACTTAAGTTCTTTGTTAAGATGTTCTTCATCTCAGTAATAATTTGTCTTTTTAGAATTTAAATATGTTATTATACCCTTCTTAGGGTTCGGATATTGGCAGATTAAGTCAGTCAATAGTATCGGTAAATAAACTAAATAAACCATACTGAAATCTTTGCTTAGCAAAATAAGATAGGTGTTTTATCTGGGTTGTTTCTATTTCCTCGATTACTGGTTAATAATATGATTTCCAAAGTAAAGTACTGTGTAAAAGTAATAACTTATCTATTTGAATAACTCGTTATGATAATAAACTGCAATATGTAAAGTATTATGGCTATTTCTTTTCTAGCATTCTTACAACACCAATCTAGTTAAACTATAAACTTAACTAACAGGATATTACTCTTCTCTGATAACAAGCTACATGCAAAAACAAATTATTCTAATATTATTGAATGCATAATACAACTATTCATTTCAGATTTCTATCATATCCTACATCTACCTAATTACATTGCCCGTGCTGGAGTACGGTCTGGTCCATTCCAGATGTGGAAAAACACAGGTTAGGATTATTTTTCATCAATTACAGATTCAATATTTCAAATAACTAAAAGATTACAATCTCTATCAGATTACTACTAAACATTTAACCATTCATTAATTAGTCAGTCTCACATATAAAATTTTAACACAGTAAAATACAAGACTATAGAACCTGTTTAAGCTGGACAACAATAGCGTTGGGAGGCTGTTCCTCCCTACCAACTCCTGGAGAGCGCTCAAACAACGTCTCCTCAGGACCCCCGAGCCTGTTCCTGGTCTCCTTGGCTGAGAACTGGTGGAGCAAACAACAATATATTATTCCAATGACTCAATATTCACTCTGCGCTCAGCAGCAAGATCCTTCAGCTGAAAAGCTGCACTAGATCACTTTTGCAGTTAACCCCTCAAACACCTTCCACAAAATTCCCTTCCCAATGAAATCCTCTGAAGTACATTCACCTGAATGATCCTCCTCTTGGAATGAGCAGCCTCAACTCTCTTCAATGGGCATTTTTATTAAGATTGCCTAGGTCTTTTGGGTCAGTTGTCATTAATTGAGCCACTTGCTATGATCCCATTTTCTTGGAGGATGATGACCCCAAATGTAGGGAGGTTGCCACCTGCAACATTGGAAGTGTTTGAGGATGCTGCCACTTGTCTATTTGCTCTCCACCCAGTCTCCTCCACCAACTTGACCAGTAAACACTCTTTTAACAGCTCTCCCAAGCTGTTGTCTCCATTTTGATTTATTTATAATTAAAATATTCAAAATTACATTCAACATCCTTGACTTTGCTGAGTCATCAATTACAACTTAGCATAAAAATTAACATATTGTCTTGAAATAAAATCAAATATGATAATATTATTTTTGCAAAATTGGGGCATGTGACAAGAGGAGAAGAAGAACCCTCCATTGGGTTGGTTGTGGAGTCCCTATATTCATCAATCAATACCAAGGTGTTGTACTCTTATTATTTTATTTTTCTTTTTAAAATAAAAAGCTCATTCTTTATTTTATGTTTGTACGTCATGCTTTCAACCCAAGTTTTATCATTTCTACATAACATAGAATAGTGTAGGATGTTGTTATTTTCTTTTTCTTTTACTTGTATCATTTGATATGGTAGTTAAACAACATATACCTTGATTAAGTTCCTTATGACACAAGTTGATGAAAATACACGAAAAATGAATAGGCTACATAAAGGAAAGAGGGGATGGCCAAGGAAGCAAGCATAATCATCTTGAAATGAATAAATCATTAAGTTAGTATCGGGGACTACCTATGTGGATGCCTTGCTGACATAATGGTCATCATATGTTTAAAATGATATGTTATAACAAACAAATCCTAACAATTAATGCGAAATAAGAACACTATTGATTTTCCAAACTAGACATCTATTTTCAACCATCCTTTCAATTATATACTTGAAAATGGGTATAATTAAACTTAATGATGCACAGTAATAGTGGTGCCATGTCATAAATAATTTTTAATAGTTTTTCCATCATCACCAAAGATGAGAGATATAAAAAATTAAGGATTTATTTGTAACACTATAATGAAACTTAAATACAATATTTTTTATCCACATAGTTAATATAAACCACATATTAAAAATAGCTCACTTGTGATTGTAAACTAGGTAGAAGGAAGATGATGTGTACATGTAATTACAAAGGCAAGTTACACATTTCTATCTTTGCCAATGTGGAAAAAGTATACCATTGTTGGAACAATACAAAAAACCACAGGTGGGGGATCCCTCACTCAATAATACCAAGCTACAAAAAATTCTCATCATTAGAATCCTTCCTCGGCCCCCAAAACTCCCATCTTCTCCCAACCCCACCTAAGAACCATTGAGGAGGAAGAATAAGAGAAAGTCCCCTTATCCATCTTATTCCCCCTAATTAATATTTTCCAATCTCTCCTCAATTGGACACATGTCCACATGCAAAAATTCCCTAATTAGATAAATAAATAGGTAATATTATTACTGTATTCCACTTCTCCCAATAACCCCCTCTTATAATTAATTAAATACTAACTTAATTTAATATATGAATTTATGAAACTATATGTTTTCATGAATCACATGTCCTTATTATAATACTATCATGATAGGTATATGATACTACATAATCTAATATTATTGTGTAGGGGTAGGGCCCACTCATGTGGCCATAACGAGTGTGTCTTGCACCTATACTATAACTCGGGTATTCCCCCATAAAACTAATGTAAATTTGTGACGGAGGGGTGTTCCATAATTTCCCATTCAAACAATTTCATACTGAAGTTATCGTTACAAGTTTCTTAGTTCCAATACTTCTACTTCCTCCCTTACACACCCTCACCTTAAGAATTCATAACATCCAACACCTCCATAATCCTCCATGCCAATACTTCATATGGTCCCACTCACCATGGAATGGGCCCTCTATTGTATCTTGCATGCATATCATGCAATAGGCATCGAATATTCCATGGGAAGTTTTTGTGGCTTACTCTCTCTCCCAACTTTCAGTAAATCTACGGTCTCATCAGAATTAAGTGAAATATAGGGATTATCAATATTAGTTGGCATATGGTTATTGGTACACTGAATATGAAATCAAGATTATTGTACCCCATGCATCTTGAAAGGCTAGTCTATACTCCCTCCCTCTGCATCATTAAGGCAATGTCGTTAGGCATCGAAATTTGGTCTCCATATGTGTTGATAATGTTTTCATTTATGTTAATATTAGCCACCGATGTTAAAAAGTCTTATTAAGAAATAGAGAATCCCTATGAAGGAATGAAGAGTGAAGAAGTAATTATGAAATGCACATGCAACCCTAAATGACAAGAAGATTTGATAAGTAAAACCTCTAAGAAAAAACATAGATGCTAGCTTTAAATAAAATTAAATGCAATATGTTTCATAAAAGGAAATATAAAAATTAAAGAAGGAAAAAAAATTGGTCAAATCAACAAACAAAAATAAACAAAAGAGGGAAATCTCTCTCTCTCTCTATTTGTGTGTGTGTGTGTGTATATATATATATGAAACACTCAATATTTGGATGTGGAAAAATGTAAGTGAAAAATAGAATGGCGTGAAAGAATTGACGAGATAAAAAATGTGTAGAGGGGGTAGATCAACAACTTGTTTATCTAGCTTGAAATTTGGAAAGCAAGAATAATAACAAAGTTTTTGTTTGCAAATGTGAAATGCATTCTTGATGAGGACTTGATTACAGACGAGAGATCTATTTTAAAGCAGTTTATCTACCTTCTTTGTATAAGATCTCTGATCACTTATGAGAGGCATCTTGGGGTTGTTTTAACATACAATTGTAGATCTTGAGAAGTTATAATTGCAGAGAGCTTATTGGTTGATACCAGTGATTGGAGAATAATTCTTGAGGGCTTGGCCAAAGGGTGATTCATGGGCATAAGAATATAAACAATGGGAAACCACCTTTTGTAGGTAGAAGAATTAACAGTGGGAAACTATTGTTCATGGGCAGAATAATTAACAGTATGAAACTACTATTCATGGGTATAAGAATTAACAGTAGGGAACTACTGTTCGTGGGAATAAATTTAGCAACGGGAAACCATTACTCGTGGGCAGAGAAATAACAGTGGGATACCATCGTTTGTGGGAAGAAATTAATCAGTGTTCACCATTGATAAAGGGCAGAAGATCAATTGTGATTACCACTTAAAGTGGTTGACCAGAAGACAAAAATGACTGCTAATATGATGTAATCCATTAAATTATATCTATACATACATATCTTTCATATAGATCTTGTGTCTACTTGTGTACTCCTTGTTGATGAGTTCTTGTTGATGGTCACTTGGATATAATGATTAAGGAATTCATAAATGTGTTTGATGAGGTTCTTGGTGGATAGAAAAATCAATTAAAGTGCGAAAAAAAGATTCACCCACCCCTCTTAATGACCATAGTGAGTTCAACAATATGCGTACACCATGAGAAAAATACCCAAGAAGACATGGAATTCCACTAACTGTATAAAGGAAAAAAGAAATGTTGTCGTAGTATTGTTGAGTGAGTTGGTCCCTAACCCATAAGTTGTTACCTCCAACTATGCTCCCTTGTGGTTATGGGATACCATGAGATCCTAGAATGAAATGGCCTCAATGGCACCAGAGTGGAATACCTTAAAAAATAATTCCACTCACAACATTTAGTCAATCATTTATTATTACCATAGCATCATGGTCATGCTATATTGTTTATTCAATATGCAACAAGAAGCCACATGTATTTATCACATGCCATTAACTTATACTATAAAACCATCATGAAACAAACCACATGCTATTAGTCAAATCTTAAACCACAAGCGATTGCATACTGTCAATCACATCATGAAACCATTATGAAACAATACCACATCACCATTAGAATAAAACCATCATGAAATAAGAATCCACGTGCAATATTGTATGAAATCAAATCATAGCATCATAAATACCATAAATTTACATGTAAAACCACATGTTATCATGGTAATTTAATCTTCAATTATTATGGAATAAGTCTACACAATAACAGATGTTAAATTGAGCACAACATATCATAACAAGGATATCTTGAGCCAACAAAGTAGAGTATGAACATTGGTCTTAAATATATTATCTCAAGCACATAATGTATGAAAAAGTAATAATGTACACCACCTTAACCATCATAAAATAGAAAAATTACATGCAAATTCCCAATTGTTATCATCATAATTTATACAACCATATCAATCATCAGAACAATTCTCCATATACAGTCATCAATGTATAATGGAAGTGTACTCAGTTGAAAGGTGAAAGAGATGCAAGAATAGCTCATGCCACAATATGTAAGACATATTTCCCTTTCCAGACATAAAGAATATCTTAAGATCTATGCACTGTGACAAGTGTGTCATAAGTTCAAGATCACGACTAAGAAAGAAATAAATGCCATTTCATAATAAACAAAAATGCCCCAATCTTATTGGATTGAATGGAGTCAAAATAAAACTACACATCATTGATTATATCCCATATATGCAACAATTTATAACTAACTACAATGATGCATTCATACTTGAGATGTATTAATCATAGGAGTAAGTTGAACAATATATGATTTGCACTTTTTGATGTTTTTTGCCAGAATCCGATGACAATTTTTTTGTCGAAATAATGATTTTCATTGTTTAGATTGCAATTTTGATTGCAGAAATGTATTCAACACCCTCAATTACCCCTTGGGCACTCCGTTTATGCAATTCCAACAACATAAAACTACAATTTCAACAATTTCCACCAGATTTTGGTTGGAAAAATCGCTGAAAAGTAAGTAAAAATCGCTTATCATTTAGCTTACATCTTAATCATATGGTTTAACTACAATGATATATTCATCCTTGATGTGTATTAATCATAAAGTTTAACATCGTAACCTTAAAAATGCATCATGTTAAACGCATTAAACTTGATACATTCATACTTGAGATGTATTAATTATATGGTTTGACTACATTGATATATTCATCCTTATATGTTTTAACCATAAGGTTTAACATTGTAACCTTAAAAAGCATCATGCTAAACTTTTAATAGAGGGAAGAATGGGGTTAAAGGCCCCAAAAAACCAACATAGGCCAATAGCTTTAATAATTAACATTGCCTTTGAAATGTGTTTTGAGAGCATGAGCTCAACTTTAACTCTTTCAACCCACTCCACAACACCTCACAACTTCTTCTAAAGTGTTGGCAAGTACATTGTTCAACAATGGATTTGGTTTCAAAGGATGAATGAGCATCATATGGTGTTGTGTTGCTTTAACGTCTAGCTGACAACAAAATGTGTAAGTTTGTTCATTGAAAAGGACCATGTTACACCTATAATCAACTATTCATTGAACATTGATTTCAAGGAATTAATCATTTGTTTAAAATATGGACCTCACCAATTTGCTGATGTGGAAGATTGAACCCTTAACAAGCAAGTTGTAAACAGTGTAGTTCAAAATACTACTTGATTGGTGTTAATGGCACCATTGCAAAGGATGGACATGATACATCAAGTGCTAGGTTTTCCTTCAGAGTAAATGCAAATTCACTTCTGTATTTTTTGAACGATTAGCCATACAAGTTGTGTTTTTGTTCATTGAAAAGGACCATGTTACACCTATAATCAACTATTCATTGAACATTATTTTCAAGAATGAATCATTTGTTTAAAATATGGACCTTGCCAATATGCTGACGTGGAAGATTGAACCCTTGATGAACAAACTATAAATAGCGTAGTTCAAAATACTACTTGATTGGTGTTAATGGCACCATTGCAAAGGATGAACATGATACATCAGGTGCTAGGTTTTCGTTCAGAGTAAATGCAATTTCACTTATAGATTTTTTAAATGATTAGCCAAACATTGTGACGAGTTCCCCAAAGCTTTATGTAGATATTGGCATAAATAAAAAGAGCAATGCAACTCACCAATATGATGGCCATAAAGTTGTTTTTTCTCGTCGACATTTAGATAAACAAGCACAAGTACAACAAATCCAAAGTAAATGTAAATATTGAAAAAATAGAATGCAAAGACACAATTAGGATAGAAAAGGGTTGGCACAAAAAAGTTTTTTTTTCCTCGAAAGAAAATGCTCAGTTTTCTATTAAAAATTAAAAAACCAATTTACATAGATCCATTTGGCCATGTATAACCTGCATATAATACAAGTCCAACAATTGATCCAAAATATTGGCTAGAGTAACTACAAGCGCATCAAAAGAAAACTAACACAGATATATCAGTCGAGAGGACATAGTCCATGATGGACATATACAAAAAAAGACAACCATAAAAAGATCAGTACGCTGCAAGAGAAAGCTCCTCCAATTCTGACCCCTTTTGTTCCCATCTGAGCTAGGTGCCATCACCCCAAAAAATGCCTCTTTTAAATAATTGATCAACCACTTGATTTTTCTCCCTATAAATGTGTTGAAAAGAAAGATGTTGAAAAGAGGCCATTAACCTGAAAATGGCATCATAAATAGGATCCAAACACATATTCGAAGATCGAGATAGATTCTTAACATCGTCAATGACCAACTTATAATCTCCTAGTATTTATAAATGATGAATATTGCGATGAAGTACCAATTATATCCTGAGTCTGGTGGCTTGAAACTTCGCCCAGACTTGTTGTAAAATTCATAAATTGGGATTCAGAGAAGTGTAGAGAGCCCCTAGCCCCACCACAGAGAGGATGTTGCTGAACAACACCATTGAAGAATAACCATGGATAGGTGACATCAATACAAGGGTTCTACATCCTACGAGCAAGTGGGTCCTTTGAAGATTGTGGGAAAAGTTTTAGGATCACCATTCCATTTGAGGCACATTGAAAATGAGATATAATCTTATCCCCAAAAATAGAACGGTTCCTAGCAGAGCATATATCATATATAATGATAGTTGGGAGGGCCTTGATGTCATTGTGAATCCGATCGTGGCACCAAACAGAGAAATCATAGACAACATCCATGCCTACCCAATTCAACGAGATACCAAACATGATACGTAGATGATCCCAGACTGTAGATGATAAGCTGCACTGCAGGAAAAGATGATCAATGTTTTCAGATGAGGCTTGGCACACGGGGTATCTGCCAAGCCCTTCCCAGATTTTACTCCTTAAGAAGTCCCAGACTGGGACAAAAAAGATGCAGCGAGATGGAATAAAATACACAAAATTGATTGTTAAAAGACAACATGGGTCCCATCTCCAAGGTCATGCATTGCATTAGAAGATTATACATCTAATTTTGAATGTCGTTCATCCATTTTTCACCATATTAGTGTATTGTGATTATCGGAAAGTATATCAATTCGAGCTCTCTGTGCTAGGCGCATGCTCCGACGAATCACCTATTTTCAAATCGTAGTGATGTGGTACTTAAAATAAAGAATAGATTTCCTTCCCCTCCTTTGTCGGGAAAGAGCTATGCACCTTCCCACAGTGAGAATTTATCAACCAGTTAAGAGGCACCTACTTATATTTCTCATTGGCCTTTAGTACAGAGAGGGCTTGAGAACTTATAACATATTGCTTACTAGTTTGATAACTTGCTAATTATTCTACATTTGCATTTAGTAAATGGTAGAAAAATATAAATTTTTTCATGATGTTGTTGATATTTATTTATTTACATTTTTCTGTAAAATTCTTAAATTAATGTTAATATTTACTTTATATTTTATATGTTATCAACTTAAATTAATTAATGTTTAATAATAAGCTCAAACTAATAAAAAAATTAATTAAAATGTTTTATAGATTTTATCCTTATCTATCTCTAACTTCCCCATTCTTCTCCTTTCTATAATTTTAGATCTTCTTACCTCTCCTCCTCATAGCCCTCTTCCAATTAAATCTATCTCTATATTAATCCACCCCCTCTTCCTTTATAAATTTTTAACCATTTTATAATTTTAGATCTTCTCACCTCTCCTTCTTATAGCCCTCTTCCAATCAAATCTATCTTTATATTAATCCATACCCTCTTCCTTTATAATTTTTTAACCATCCCTACTTCCTAGCTTTTAATTCCGTCGTTCGCGTCTCTTTAAATTTGGACCATTCTCTTATCCTCATTCATAGCATCATCTTCGATCTTTTGTTATTTCTTTATTGCTATTTTTTTCGTTTAATAATTTAATTTTGACTTTGTTTTTCCTTTTTCTATTATTTTTGTACTCAATTTTATTGTAATAATTTATATCATTTTAATAATTATATTCATTTTTTATTTATTATAGCATACCCCAAACACATCATTAGGGTTAGGGTCTAACTAGGAGGATTGGTTATAGATTAAGCACAATGAAATATTGTTCTTCTAAGATTTAGGTTATATGTTAGCCAACAAACTAATTAAAACAATCAACTCCCTACAAGGATGACAACCCTTCCAATGCAACAATTCCTCATGCTACATGCAATGCAATATAATGACACATAAATATATTCATACCCGAATTTCTTTACATGTTTACTAAATGCCATCACACCTATGGGATGTCGCTCGTAGCCATTTAACCAACCATTAAATTAGTTTTACATACATTCACAAAGACTCCACTTACGATAGTATACAAATTGACATTCCAACATTTCAAGGTGGTGGACTTACAACACATAAATATACTAGATTTATAAATACTAAATCTCAATCATTAAATCCCCGTAAGACATGAACTGGAACAACCATATATGGCCATATGGGTTGTCCAAATATTAGACCCTCTCATGATCATAAATACATAAGCAATCTAGATTCTAGTACCATAAGTAAATCATCATTTTACAGTTCATTATAGCGGATTTATAACATTAATGTAAATCAAAATTTACCACTTTAATAACAACCATTAATCCCATGGAAGATCTGATTTGGAACAACCAAACATGACCATACAAACTATCCAAAAATTACATCCCAATAGCTACCATAAATCATACAATCTAGCATTTAACAACTAGATTAACATATTCACATACCTACTTCTTAAGTTGGCCTTAACAACATCAAACTTAGCCATTAAACATGAACATATAAATCATTATGTAACACAATATAACCAAGATATATCAACCTCCACGATCGCATGTGGATCAATAACATAGTAAATAATAGTCAAGAATAATTACATTTTATATATGACGCAACTAGCATCAACATGTCAATGTTCCTCCCAGCCTTAGACATTGTCAAGCTAATACTACTTGAGCATGTCACCCACGAGCTGAGGTCTTGGATCAACACTAAGGAACTCTTTCAAATTCAATCTCAAGGATAAAAATCAAGCCCACAACCTAAGCGAGAAAAACACAAGATTTTCTTCCATAGTATTCCCCCCCTCTCCACCTACTTACTACTCCACCCCACTACGAAGTGAAATGGTAATCCCTTCACCTTCTAGGTCCCTCCAGACATTGTCATTTACCATCCGAATTTATGTGCAGGTTTAGGATAGAGACAAGTAGTGAAGACAAAGGAACTACACTGCACCCAATATTAGCTCAAATATTAATTCGAGAAGCCACAACTTAATCCCTCACCACCTACTTACTCCTCCACCCCACTACCAGGTGCAATGGTAATCCCTTCACCTCCTAGGTCCCTTAGGACATCACCATAAACCATAAGGATTTATGTGCAGGTCTAGGACAAAGATAAGTGGTGGCCACCAAGGAACTATACTAGAGTTGATTAGGCTTACTCAAAACATGATGAATATCCCCATGCTCCAACCACATTTCACACATAAATTAGAGCATACATGGGTTCCTAGGCTCTCAAACTTACCCAACTCTAAGTAATCATGGAATGAACAACTCCCTCCCCTCAATGAATGAAGGAATGAATAATTAAGAATTATTTCCTCAATGAAAAGCAATTCAAAATCCTTTCATAGAAAATTCAAATTCATTGGCATGGTTAACTTGGGTTCACTAGTAAGCAACTCAAATTCACTGAGGGATTTACCAAAACACTGGATGAACATTCAAGTTCTCATGAGAGCAACTTGAATCCACAAAGGATAACTCAAATCCACTAGCAAAACACTCCTAGTCACTAGAGATAACTCAAATTACTAATGCTAACTCAAACCTCCCCAAAATCACTCCCATGCACTAAAGACAACTCAAATTCCACTAACTGACTCGAATTTCCTTAAAATCAATCCCATGCACTCAGAATTGGTCCAAATTTACTCTAATTGATTGAGGATAACTCGAATTAGACTCAAAACCCCTTTAACCAACTGAAGATAGCTCAAATTTCCCCAAATCACTCCAAATGACTAAAGGTAACTCGAATCCACCTAATTTTTCTCTGATTAATGATAGATAACTTGGATAGAGAATATTCTCATCATGCATGGTTGCATGGGTGCATGGTGCATGATTGCATGGTTGCATGGGTGCATGGGTGCATGTTGCATGGTTGCATGGGTGCATGCAAAATATCAATTAGGTGTCCTAGGAACTCTAAGCTCCAAACTAATAAAAATTAGGAAAGGTAGAGTACTGTTAGGAAGAACATCAAAGTCTAACCTCCCCACCTCCCTCGGATATGGAATCCAATACCCCCCAGCCATTCTTGTTGTCCCTGTCGAGCTATTATTTAATTATAGGTAAATAATAATAAAACAATAATAATGCCCATAGTCCATGGTACAGGGACCTATGGCCACCACATAATCAAAAAAAATATTACATATGTTTGGGGCTTACCGTCGAGGCATTACATTTATCTCAATAATATTTTTAGTCTAGCTATCTTGCAAATATGTTCTTACTAGACTCTCGATGATGGGTTGAGTGTCCACTCAAAATCTCTTATCAATGACCTATAAACTTCTACATAGTTGATCCAGAAAATAATACAATGTAACAACAATTTTTCAGCATATGAACAAAAGACTTTCATGTATGTGATATAAATGACACACATAATCCACATAGTCATGCATATAAGTGACACACTCACACATATCACTGGTGCCCTGGCATAAGCAACATGCCTATCATACATGGTACAATGATGCACATAAACAATGCACTAAACATTTCCACAATAATAACTTAAATAATGGGTTAACAAATTATATAATTAATGAGATTTACTAATTCATGTTCATGTGTCATTTTTGCTAACAATTACAAAGTAAAATTAAAAATATAGATTACAAAGGAAGGAGATTTCATATCTGTTGAAACTATTCTAGGATAACACATCTACTATGAATATTTAGATATACATATACATTGGATACATAAAGGAGAGAAATGTCAAATAAACAAGCATAATGATCTCTCGACCCATTAATCATTTTTTCAATAGAAAGAATTACCTGAACTTGGATTACCATATCTACATATCTTTGGCGACTCCTCTGTGATTATAAATTGGGCAAGAGATGAATCCACTCTTTTTATTGTGAACCTAGAGGCTTGGTGCAACAACACCAAAAAGCTGATCTCTTCGTTCAGTTCAGTGGATTTCAGCCATGTTTATAGGGAATATAATATGAGGGCTGATTCATTATCCAAGGATGGGCTACTAATGGCTCATGGCCATCTTACTTTTATGGAATATTGTAAAGGTGACACTTTTAGGGAAGTTTCTCATCAGCTGTTTTGAGTTTCAGCTCTGGTGTTGACTATGGACTATCATTTTGATGTGGTTAGCTCCTTTGGGATGCTATACTTTCTACAGATTTTGGTTCTTTAAGCTTATCCCTGGATTTTGAGAGGACTCAAGCCTGTCTTGGATAATGACTTAGGGCTCTTATTATCTTCTCTTGAGACATTTTTCGCTGATCTTACTTGCAGTTTTGTATGAGAGGTCATCCCTCGATATAAAAACATGCCCTGGTGGGGACAAAAGCTGGCTGGCTTTGACCTATCTACCTGCTTGTTTTTTATTTCTCGATGATTGTTCTCTTTGTATTGTGTTTGGAAGTACTTGAATGGACTTGTTGAATAGTCGATGTAACAAATTACCGTTGATTCTTTTGAATATCAAGAAATGTTTTTTTCGTCTAAAAAAATTAATTCTCACAAAAAGTATGAAATAAAAATACATTAAAAAAAAAGGACCTATCATGATTTCTCATTATAAACAACTACTCCCTATTAATGGTTCAATGTAAAATCACTTTGGCATATGTATAACGGGTAAACGAAAGTTCTTCTTTGTAAACCCTACAACACTCAAAATGTGCGGGCATGAGGTTTGGATATACATGAAAAAACTTATCCAAACAAATTAATACGTGGCAAAAATGATTTCGTAATAATTTAAGATAATTTTCAAGAAAATACGCTTTTTCAGGACGTGTATTTATGAAAAAGGTATTTTTAAATGTTTGGAAGATTTTAAGAAAAACTAAAAAAATTAATACGTGGCAAAAATGATTTCGTAATAATTTAAAATAAATTTTCTTTTTTTTTTTTTAAAGACGTATTTATGAAAAAAGGTATTTTTTAAAAACTCGGAAGATTTTAAGAAAAACAAAAAAAATATGGTTTGGTTCGGTGTTGGTAAACCACCCATTTATAGTTCAACAAATGACGAAAAAAGTTTTGTTATAACTTAGAAAATAAAAAATACATTCAAGAGTTATTTTATTAAAAGTAAACCTGCGTTATTTTGAAATGAGTCAAAGTATCATACCCAATGCTTTGATGGGCTCATTTTTAAGCACATTTGTTTTTTGTTTTTTTAAGTAGTTTAAAGATTTGATTGTGTGGGTTGGAATACATGATCTTGAAAAAATCTTGTCATAATTTTCAAAATTTAGGTTATTAATTTAGGTCATTGTGAAGTTCTGGAATTTTGGTTGTTCCAAGAGTTTTTTAGGGTGTTGAATCCATTTTTATCATACAAAAATCATTAAAACATAGTTAAATTTTGATTTTACAAAATAAAAAATGTTGGATTATGATAAAAAATGATTCGTGGATCCAAACCTTCCAATTTTTAGACAACTTCATTATTTTTTGGGTTTTAAGTTACTTGTCATTTGTTCAGAGATTAGATAATTTATATTTTTTTCCTTTTTTTAATTATCATTTTTTTAATATTCAATAGAAATTAAAAAAAATCACATATAAATGAGATTGCACAATCTCGGTGAAATAAAGGTGTTTCGGGGCATTGAATAAGTTTCTAGAATTAAAAATGGATTATAAACAATGAAAATTTATAATTTGGCCAAAGATTAGATAGTAAAATTCCGTGAATAATAACTAAAAAATCAAAATAATCTAATCTTTAGACAACTCTATTTATTTAGATTTAGAAAATATTGATGACATATTGACTTTGGCTTGAGCATCGCCTAACCTTGTATTTTTACAAAAAAAAACTTTTTTCATACTTTTATGAATAAAATACAAGGAAATTTGAAATTTCTTATAATTAGGTTTGCCTCATGAAAAAAATGATACAATGAATTTGTTAATATCATGGGAAATATGACTAAGTTACAACTTTGATTGTTTAGGAGACTTTGACCATCTTAATAAATATGATTGGATCAAGTTCATTATCAACTAATTTAAGTATGACTTCTAAAGTACTTTTTTTTTTCACAAGAAAAATAGTTGTTCCTTGATATTCATTAAGAATCAAAGGTAACTGATACATATCTGTGATATAAATATCACTCAATAGCAGAAATAAAGGGAGGATGCTAATAATAAACAACTGTTATTAACCAGTGAATCTAAACCATCTTAAAAATGTTTTAAGGGTGTTGAATCCATCTTATCTTTGATAAAAGGATGGCTCATATTCTTGTAGACCTTGATGTTTCTAAGGGACTTTTAGCCGATATTAACATTGCCTGTGGTGACCTTACTGTTAACCAACGCCTTAATTATCTCCATATGCCCTTTCGCTGCAATTTTTGTCACGACACTGGACATCTGCGCAGGAACTGTTCTCTACTTCTCCATGGTAAATCTGTCTCTAAGGGTTTTGACCAGGACTCCTTACTTTCCTCTCCCTCCCTTGATGGTCCTTCACCCTCCTCCAATCATACCTCACCTTTACAGGAAGATCACTATGTCTCCGCATCGCCCACACCATATGAGGGGATTTCCAAGGGTGAACTATTGCTTAATGAGGATGCTGAAACCTGCTCACACCTTTCCCGACCAGTACACTCCCAATATGCACCCCTAGAGTCTCCTCTCCCACCTTCACCCATCCCTTCTCAACCTCTTTCACTCTGTCCACCCACTGATGGTCCTCCTCCAAATACTTCTGAACACTTCCCTCCACTCCCTCCTCTGCCCCATCCTTCATCCTCCAACCCCATACCTGCTCACATTAAGGCTGAACTTCCCATCCCCAAGGAATCCTCAGCTTTTTTGGATCCGTCCCTCCTTCAATCTCTAAGTATCTTCTCAGACAAGTCCCCCATTTCACCCTCAACCCTCCCCTTGGATTCTATTCGTTTTCAAAATTTCACCATTAGGAAATATAAGAAGAGTATATCGCCGGACCCTGGTTCCTTTGGTCTTTACACACCTTTCTCGACTAGACTGAAGGTTGCTGCCAAACCCCCTCTTTCTTTACACATCAACAACTCACAGGTCCTTAGAGCAGATTTACTTGAGGAGTCTGTTTCTCAATGAAGTTACTCTCCATGAATATCCATGGTTTCGGGGGGCGAACCAAACAACTAGCCCTTAGCTCACTATTTTCTGACCTAAATCCTTATATGATACTGATCCAAGAAACTATGTGCTCTTTCTCTCATGCTCTTTACCTCTTCTCTAAACTCAAGCCCAGATGGGAATTTTGTGGCCTTGACTCTTCCGGCTTATATGGGGGTCTCCTTGTAGGATGGAACCCATTGCTAATTCGATGCAAAGCTTTCTCTTCCTTTGCAGGGATTTTGCTCAAAGCTAGCATCAAAGGTTTTGTCCATGTATTTTCTATCCTAAATTGCTATGGTCCCTACCATCAAAGGCTGGATTTTTGGAACAAGGTTCTTGATGGTGGTCTTTTTTCACTGCCTAACCTTCTACTAGTTGGGGACCTTAACCTCATCCTCTCATCTTCTGAATTTTGGGGCGCTCATGCACATATTGACCCTCTGTCATCCTACTTCTTGAGGATATTTTCCTATAAGATAATGGTTGACTTGTGTCAATGTGATCCTAGCCCAAACTGGAGGGATGGACGCTCAGGTATTGATGGTATTAGCAAAAGGATTGATCATTTTTTTTCCACTGATCATCTACTTCCCATCCTCTCATCCTATAGATCCTAGGCAACCCCCTTTGCTATTTCTGATCACTATCCCATCTGCCTAGAATGGGGTCCTAGACTCTCCACACATTGCTATCCTTTCAACTTTAATAGGACTTGGCTCATGGAATAGGAATTTATTGCCCTGGTGAGCACTTCTTGGAAGGCTAGCACTCACCTTCGGTCTTGTGATCACCAAGAAACCCTCTCTCACAAGCTTAGAAGGCTAAAAGTCACTGTCAAAAATTGGGAAAAGGACAAAAAACTTGCCAGGAGACTTGAGACTTGAAAGATTTGTAATATCCTTCAGCTTTCCTGTGGCATTCTTAATAAGGCTGATTCTGAGTTGTTGTTAAAGCCGAGAAACAAAAAAGGGAAACTTTTACCCCAAGAAGCATTAACACTAGAATTTTACCAAAGGTTATGAAGGCTATTCCCAGGTAACAACAAAAACCATTTTAAAAGAGAAAACTGGCTTTTTTCTCTTCAGAGAGGGATCTCTTATAGAATATTAACAAGGCCAGATATGTATAAGTGAAATTGTTTGTAATTGATAGGATTGGTTGAAACAGAACACATGACCATTGGGCTATGGAGTCAAAATATGAATATTGATAAAAAAAACTTTTTGCATGGAAATTTTAAACAGAGGCAAGGTAGCTACTCAGTCACAGTCAAAATTTGATTGTCTAGTGGAAAAGGAAGAACATGAACATACCATTAACACAGAGCATTGCAAAATGAATTCTGTATTAAATTTAGAAGAGAACTTTAGTGGATATATGAAAACAGGAGACAAAGCATAGTAAATATGAATTCCAAACTGTTATACACTTATTTCAGACATGAAGGAAAACATAATGGAAAGGAAAACTGAAAAAACATTCACATAAGAAGGGAAAATACAGACTATAATAGGGAATAACACAAGAATCTCTAAAAAAAGGACAACTTTCGGCTCTACAATTTTATTAAAGAGATACTTGAAAACACAATTCTCCAAAATCTCACGGGTTCCAACCCCTACTTAATCAAAAGTATGAATACTTATGCATTGCTCCTTAAGCTGAACAATAACCACGGGGACTTCACTTAGTGAACCTCTCACATAGCACGTACGATCATGGGATATTAAAGAATACCCTTAATTTCCAGAGATATTGACCTAAACTGTTTTTGTTGAAACCCCCTCCCAATACTTAAAACCTCCTCCCCACCCCTTTTTATGCNCTCATCCCCCCAATACCTGCAATATATTGGTTCAATTTTTGATAATTTTAAAACCCACAATATGAACTAACGTGATAGGATATTGGTCAATAAGTGAAGACCCCGTGACAATAACCTACCTGTCTAACGGTTTAAACCGCTTATTACATGTGTAAAAGTGCTTGTCTATTACAAAGCAACTCTAAGATAAAAAAAACTTCTTAACTAAATGAAATTAAAATAACAATTTATCCTAAAATTTATTCTTCGCTAAAATTCCTTTGTGCTGTCTCATTTGATATCTTCAGAGCTCTTCTCATCTTTCTTGTTACTTAGCACAATGTTCTGATTTTGTCCATGTTGGCACTTGGCGCACAATCAGGGTTCTTCGTCAATTCACTGCTTAGAATAAAACAAACCTTCAGACTCCACATAGGTATTTCTTACAATTTTTTATGTTTAATAACCCTCGTGCGTCTCCTACAATCTGTACTGTAGATCTTCTCTTCTTTGAAATCTAATCCATTGATGCGCAGGCCCTCCACACTGAGTCTCAATATTATCACCCTACACAACTTGATTTGGTGGGATCAATTTCAACCCTTGATATTTGAACTACTTTCATCGGAGCCGTCCAACCATGAGTACTTTAACATTCCACTAATTCTTTCACTTCTAATCGATCGAGCAACTTCAATTTGTGGAATTCATCTTATCTGTCAATCAAACCCGACCTCTTGTTGCAACCGTTGATCTATGTGGCCCCTACCACTTTTCATGGATTGAAATCCTGACTTTTTCCGCGCTAGTTCAATTTGTGGAATTATTTCAGATTGCAGATCTTATCTTCGCTCTTCTCTCCACCATCCGATCTTTTCACCAGTTAACCCATTCCGCGATTTCAAAAAGTTTCTTCGTCCAAGCATGTTCACTGCGCGGAATGCTTCAATGTCGTTGATCTACTACATCTTAAATTTGGGACGCTGACACTTGACATCTCCTACCTCTATTCCGCCAGTGAGAATATTTTGATTTCTCCTGCATGTTTCAATAGCAGAATGACCTACCACCATGGATCAAAACCTTTTCCACATCCAATGACCCATAATGGAATATTATGCTCACCCATTAACCTAAAGAGCGCTTCCACCAAATTTTAACATATGGGCATTTGCAAAACCCTTTAATCAAACAATCCACAAATTTCAACTGTTAGGATTATTAACCCTCCCTTGTCCAATTTGGCCATATGTCTAAATCAGGAGTCATGTCTAAATCGAGAGTGCATCCAGTCTATTTTTAGTCACTAGCACCATTGGGTCCACTTGGCCTAATTGGGGCACATGTTCAAGTTACTAAAGTGCGGGGAACACTAATTGAGGTCTTTTGCCACTGATTGCACTTGCATGCATTAGTTTAGGAGCTTCCTAGATCAATCCCTACAATTTAGGAGCCACTAGGAGTGCCGATACCAACCTTCAGCGGTTGAGTTCAATTAGTGACTAGTCAAGCTGAGTTAGGAGTCAGTTACATTTAGTTCTAGTCCTCTACATTTAGTTAGCACTAGGTTTACATGGCTGCATGCAGGAGAGGCGCATTCCTCACCTACCACAGTAAGTTAGCCTTAGTTAACACTGAAGTAGACACTTGAGTTGTGTTTTAGAACTCCGATGAACTCCGATAATGATTTAGACAAGGTCAGTTAACTATTGAGTCCTCCGATAATGATTTAGACAAGGTCTTAGTTACCTACAGTCAAGTAGAGTCTAATCAATTCGAATTTCCTCATGTGGATTCGAATTGCATGTGGATATTTAGCCATTGTATTACATTGTAATTTATCATTTAATTACTTTTTGATTAATGAAAGCATTCACAATTGCAAGCCATTTTTGCACTATTTCATTCTTTAATTGCTGAGTAAATTGTGTGATCTATCTTGTGAGTTGTGTGCTTGTCCACATATTTATGTGCTCATTTAATATCAACTATGGTGCTAACAGTTGGCTCCACTAGGGATTCTATTCTCCCTGCGAGGTAGCAAAGAACCTTGTAGACCAGGTGGCAAATCCATTGGGTTACTCCCAATCTTTCTTTGAAACCCTCAACCTGTAAACTATCATACTCTGAAGTCTGGAAGCAACTGTAACTGCATAACTTAACCTGTAACCGATCTACACTTGAAACTAAAACTGAACTGAAAACTACTGAAAGAAATGCTCACCATGTCGAGCTTATTCATGCCTACGTATCCTACTTAACTGAGCATCAATGCTCATTCAAGTAAACTCAGACTTCCAATGAAGCTAATCAAGCAATTTATCCAATAATTCTGCTTCTTCCTCATGCTTGATTAAAATTAGAACATAGGAACATAATGATAAAAGGATATGATGAAAAGTATGTCCTTTGCTCCAAATACATAACCAACTACCCCATCTGAAAAATTTATCCATGTACTCTACTACTGGATCATAAAAAGCATGACAAATTTCAAAATACTCAATCACTTGTTTGTCATGACAAGGTTGTCCAAAACGCAACTCATCTTGCACACTGTTAATCTATTTTTCAAAAGAACTTTGAAAGGAATTCACATGACTATTTTCAAATGATATATCAATAACTTCATTTAATATTCCTGAATTTAAAACTTCACCTTCTTTAAATGCTACAACATAAATATCATTCTTTTCTCCAATAGAATCAAGCAAACAAAATCCTTCTTCTTGAGATGAAATTTTTGAATGTGAAATATTTAAAGGAGCATTTATTTGAGAACCCTTACCTCTTTCTTTGTAATCCAATTCCTCATTGCAAACCACTAACTTTTCCATAAGCTGAGATTGACTGCATGATTTTCATCCTCCTCATCTTCTACTTCTAAATAGTTCATGAAATTTTCCATATCCTCAATTTTTTTTTAATGTTTAGAGGATTTAAGTCTTTGCCTTATGAGTTCAAGTGAAGAATAACACAAAGGTAAATAGTCACCTTCATCACACTCACTATCCTTTCTTTTTTCATCCTTTTGACTTTGGATTACAGTATGATTTTCTTCACTAACAAGCCTTGAAATTACAAAATTTACAACTGGTTTTTTAGGTACAACATCCAAGTATTCATCCTCATATTCATCATATATGGGCATACTGAAATATTTTTTAAAATCACCACTAACAGAATTTGGAACAGGATGATTGCAATCTTCAGAAAACAAATTAGTAAAACCATCTTCTTTTACATTGGGTTGATCATTTCTATGTTTACTAAGAGAAGGTTTGAGATGCACAGAGAATGTTTCTTTTTGTTTATGTTGCTCAACCAAGTCTAATTTCTTTTACATTTTATCACCACTGTCTTGGTCTGAAATTTTTTTAGACATCCTAAGATTGTCTTCAACCTCCAAATAATCAATAGACATGTGCTGCAATGTGACTAACTTTCTCTCCAAAAGAAGTAATGACAGTTCAGGAGCAAAGGTAGTTGCATAATAAAGTTTAGCAACATTTTCAAGAGGTTGGATTTCTTTTGGCATGTTATAATAAAAACTTGCAAACCTCCTGTTAAAACTAGACATGGTTTCACCCTCTTGTTTCTTCATGGAATAGAAATCCTGAAATTATTTGGTCTAATGACCTCCTCTTACCCCAAAATTTCAAAAATATGTCAGAAAACTCTTCCCATGTATTGATGGATTCAGGCTGCAAGTGCTTAAACCATTCCTTAACATCTCCTTGCAAGGATTGGAAAAAATCCCTCATGCAAACATCATCATGTTCTACTTCAAAGAGGTCTAGGAAATGCTCAAAGGATTGTAAATGTTTTTCAGCTGTAAGGTTCTTGGATTCTCCATCAAACGTAGGAAAGTATTTGTAGTGCTTTGTAGGAAAATCATGAAGAACATGAGGTAGATGAAGTGGTTTGTATCGGTTTGAAATATTAGAAGAAACAGGGCTATGTGAGACCGATGTATCGTCAACTTTGGTTTCATGAGGATCACAAGGATGATCTTTAATGTCATGTGGTTCGAATGAAGGATCTTGATCAAAATCAAATGTTCAATATGATGAAATACTTTCAGTTCATAAAGAAGGATATACAGGAGTAAATTCATGGTTTTTTTTTAGTGCAATGAACAATGGAAAACTGTTTTGACAAGATTAGGAAAAGATATGAAAAAATTTACAAGAAAGGATAAGACATCTTGGAGAAAACTGAAACTTGAGTACCTTATCTTTTCATCATGCATTTCCATGTTTTTACAATGAGCTCATTTCCCCAGTAGAGTCTGTCGGTTCTCTTTGAAAACTTGACCTTTGGATAATGCCACTAGTGGAATCATTGAAACCTAGATTCTTTGAGAATAGAGTCACCAGGTGAAATATGCACAACCTTCTTGATGTTTGACTGTTGTTCACCATCAACACTCAAATATAAAACTATGTTGTTCATCCTAGGGAAAGATTTGAACTTTTTCTCCCCTGCAACGACGCCAATTTGTTAACACTAGAATTTTACCAAAGGTTGTGAAGGATATTCCCAGGTAAAAACAAAAACCACTTTAAAAGAGAAAACTGGCTTTTTTCTTTTCAGAGAGGGATCTCTCATAGAATATTAACAAGGGTAGATATGTATAAGTGAAATTGTTTGTAATTGATAGGATTGGTTGAAACAGAACACATGACCATTGGGTTATGGAGTCAAAATATGAATATTGATAAACAAAACTTTCTGCATGGAAATTTTAAACAGAGGCAAGGTAGCTACTTAGTCACAGTCAAAATTTGATTGTCTGGTGAAAAAGGAAGACCATGAACAAACCATTAACACAGAGCATTGTGAAAATGAATTCTGTATTAACTTTAGAAGAGAAGTTTAGTGGATATCTAAAAACAATAGTCGAAGCATAGTAAATATGAATTCCAAACTGTCATACACTTATTTCAGACATGAAGGAAAACTAGACAAACATTCACATAAGAAGGGAAAATAGAGACTGTAACATGGAATAACACAAGAATATTTGAAAAAACACCAACTTTTGGCTCTGCAATTTTATTAAAGAAATACTTGAAAACACAATTCTCCCAAAATATCATGGGTTCCAACCCCTACTTAATCAAAAGTATGAATACTTATACATTGATCCTTGAGCTGAACAATAACCTAACTATCTAACAGCTTAATCCATTTATTACATGTGTCAAAGTACTTGTCTATTACAAAGCAACTCTGAGATAACAAACTTCTTAACTAAATGAAATTAAAATAACATTTTATCCTAAAATTTATTCTTCGCTGAAATTCCTTTTTGTTGTATCGCTTGATATCTTCAAATATCTTCTCATATTTCTTGTTACTTAGCACAGTGTTCTGATTTTGTCCATGTTGGCACTTGGCGCACAATCAGGGTTCTTCGTCAATTCCACTGCTCAGAATAAAACAAACCTTTGGACTCCACGTAGGTATTTCTTACAATTTTTTATGTTTAATAACCCTCATGTGTCTCCTACAATCTGTACCATAGATCTTCCCTTCTTTGAAATCTAAGCTGTTGATGCGTAAGCCCTCCACACTAAGTCTCAATATTATCTCCCTACACAACTTGATTCGGCGGGATCAATTTCAACCCTTGATCTGTGAACTACTTTCATCAGAGTCATCCAACCATGAGTACTTTAACATTCCACTAATTCTTTCACTTCTGATCGACCGAGCAACTTCAATTCGTGGAATTCATCTTATCCGTTGATCAAACCCGACCTCTTGTCGCAACCGTTGATCTACGTGGCCCCTACCACTTTCCGCAGATTGAAATCTTGACTTTTTCCGCGCTAGTTCAATCCATGGAATTATTTCAGACCACAAATCTATCTCTGCTCTCCTCTCCACCATTCGATCTTTTCACCAACTAACCCATTCCGTGATTTGAAAAAGTTTCTTCGTCCAAGCATGTTCATCGTGTGGAATGCTTCAGCGACGTTGATCTACTACATCTTAAATCTAGGCTGCTGACACTTGACATCTCCTACCTCTATTCCGCTAGTGAGAATATTTTGATTTCTCCCACATGTTTCAATAGTGGAATGATCTACCACTGTGGATCAAAACCTTTTCCACATCCAACAACCCATAATGGAATATTATGCTCACCCATTAACCTAAAGAGCGCTTCCACCAAATTTTCACATATGAGCATTTGCAAAACCCTTTAATAAAAAAATCCACAACTTTCAACTATGGTGCTAATAGGAGGTCCTCACTCAAAGTCTTAAAAGAAGAGCCCTATGGATTAGTGAAGGTGATGCTAACACTATTTTCTTTCACTCCTTTGCTTCTGCTAGAAGGAATAAGAAAACCATTTGGTCATTGGAGGACTGTGAGGGAAACTTAATTTGAAATGATTCTCCACTTAAATTATTGGGCCAACAACACTTTTCTGATCTCTTTACAGATGATGGAAGCACTAATATATCTGACCTGCTTAAAGTTATCAGCCTCTTTCCTTCTTATCTCCATGGGGAGGATAAGAATGAGTTCCTTGAACCCATCTCTCTATCAGAGATTGAAACTGTATTGAAGGGCTTTAAAAAGGATAAATACCCATGCCTTGATGGTTGGCCTGTAGAGTTCTTTCTCAATTTATTTGATATTTTGGGGGAAGATCTCCGTGGTGCTGCTGAACAGGATAGAACTGAGGGCATGATTACTATGGCTTTAAAATCTACCTTTCTCACATTAATCCCTAAATGTGATAAGCCCCTCACCTTTGCTGAATTTAGACCGATATCACTGTGTAATCTTGTTTATAAGATTATTTATAAAGTTGCAACACTTGCCTAAAGCCCCTCTTAGATAAAGCCATCTCTGCTCAGCAATTTGGATTTCTTAAGGACAGATAGATTACAGAGCCCATTGGCATCACCTAGGAAGTTCTCCATACTGTTAAAACCAAAAATTTAAAAGTTTTGATTCTAAAACTGGATCTAGTCAAAGCCTTTGATAGGGTGAACTAGACTTTTTTGATATTTGTCCTTCTTCAAATAGGTATTCCTTTGGTGGGTGTAAACTAGATAAAGGGTTGTGTCTGCTCTTCAAATTTTGTTGTTCTTGTCAATGGAACTCCATCCAATTTTTTTCCTTCCACCAGAGGGATTCGTCAAGGGTGTCCACTGTCCCCCCTTCTGTTCATACTCATCATTGAAAGTCTTAGTCTCATATTTAATGATGCACATAAAAAAGGGAAAGGGATTTAGTTATCTCTTGGTTATGCAATTACTCATTTATTCTTTGTTGATGATGTGCTTTTGTTTGGGCTGGGTTGTATTGAAGAATGGAAAGATATCAAAGAGGCCCTTGATCTATTCTATTCAGCCATAGGCATGTTTATTAGTACTGAGAAATATTCTTTCCTATATAATGATATTGATGATGATACTATATGTAGCATTGTTGATCTCCTGCCTTACAAAATGGAGCTGATCACCATGGGATTTAAATATATGGGGTATTGCTTAAATCCTCTTGGGTATAGAACAAACGATTGGCAGTGGCTTCTTGCTATGTTTGAAAAGAGGATTAATAACTGGACTTACAGGCTACTTTCTCTCAGTGGCAGAGTTGTCCTTATTAGGTCTGTACTTATAGGACTTGCTGTATGCTAGTTTTCTCTTGTTTGTGTTCCTTCTTCCATTATTAATACTCTTCGCAGATACATATTTTCCTTCTTATGGGAGAACTATGAAGGCAAACATAGAATGCAATTGGCTAATTGGAATTCTATTGCTGCTCCCTATGACTATGGAGGATGGAACATAAAGCAGCTCGAATGGTCTGGGATATCTCTCAGAGTCAAAAGATTTTGGAAGCTTTTAAATGGTAAGGGTATATGGAACAGGATTGTCATTCACAAATATCTTAAAAACAAACCTATTGATGTATGGCTTAGAACACAATCCTTCACTGTCTCGGATAGATCTTATATCCGAAATGGATTCATTCGATCACTATCTTGGATTTCCTGCAGTCTTGGATGGAAAGACGGAAATGGACTGAATATAAGGATGGGAATCGATCATATTGTGGGCCTCAACGCTCCATATATTCTCCCGGCCAACCTTCGAGATTATCTTACTGACTTTGGAATGAATCACCTGGCTTAGATTCAGAACCTTGACCACAGGACTCACAGTGAAAATGATTGGTACTCAGCTAGTGATATAAATCTGGGAGGTGAATGGTCCGAGATATCAACTTCTTATACAAAGGGCCTTCTTCATGGAGGAATAAGGATAAATGATAGGGATGACTCTATGATTTGGATGCAAAACTCCAAAAATGGATCGGTCACAGCCAAGAAAGTCTATTACCTCATTGTCTCTTATAATTTTCCTCTTTCCCATCACAACTTACTATCTCAACTATGACATCTGAAGATCCCACAGAATATTAAGTACTTCATTTGGCTGGTCATTGAAAATAAAATTAATACTTGGGAAAATCTTACTCGAAAAGGATGGAGTGGTCCTAATAGGTGTTTCCTATGCAAATGCAAAGCTGAATCTGTTAGGAATCTATTTTTTTAATGTTCCTTTACTCATCAGACCATTAACAGTCTCTTTAGACTACATAACTATTCATTATATTGGTTCGATACATAAGTTTTAGAAAATATTGAGAATTGGATCAAGAAAAAAGGTAACCCACTCCATCTACCTTTCTTTGTCATTTGGAATATATGGAAATCCATAAGCCTCTATTCGTTTAAGGAGAAGGAGCCTGTATCGAATAATCTTTCTCACATTATTATGCATAGTGTACTTGATTATCCTATGCCATCTGTTGGCATTTGTAGGAAGAGAAATATTGGAAATCCCCCTATCATTTCTTATCCTTCTAGGTTTTTCGATGGAGCTGCCACTGAAAATAAAGTGGGTGTGGGCATATTCCTCCTGATCAATCATTCACACCATTATCACATCAAACTAGGATGTGGATTTAGTACTAATACCCGTGCAGAACTCTTAGCTCTCTCGGCTCTCCTATTTTTTGCAAAGAATATTAGGATACAAAGGATACATATTTTTGGCGACTCCATGGTGGTCATTAACTGGGAAAAAGGATGCTCATCTCTACAAACACAGGAACTGGAGGCTTGGTGTTTAAACATTACTTATCTATTAGCCTCTTTCTCATCGATTGATTATCAACATGTTTATAGAGAGTATAATGAGAAGGAAGACCTGTTATCCAAGGAAGGCCTCCTCTTGGCTAAAGGCCATATTTCCTATATGGAATATCATGAGAGTCTAGTCATTGGATCAGACAATATGTAGCTATTTTAAGGAGCTCTCTCTCCTGGACCTACTCTTCTTTCTGAGTATGGCACGTTCATACCCTCTAGGTTTTTGTATCTTATAGAATGTTGGTTCCACCCTGTGGTGAACATCTTAACTACTCTCTTGAGACCTTCCTTGGATAACTTTTCTGATTTCACTGTATCCTCTCTATATGACTGCAGGTGAACTACTTTTTTGTATAACATTGATGTATGGAGTAAGTTTGGTATTTTCTGCATGGGTCAGACACTTTGATCTGTTTCTTGACTGGTCATTGTTTGGGCATTTTTATGATGTAATATATTACCTTTGATTCACCATGAATATCAAGGAACTGCTATTTTTCATCTGGAAAAAAATAAAAGGGGAATGTGGAGCACAAAGAAAAGGCATTTTAATGTACAGGGAATGTGAAGCATAAAGAAAAGGCATTCTTAACTACATTAAAAGGCCATCACTACATTAAAAATCATAAGGGAT